>WBMY01002455.1:22885-108501 GCA_013397315.1 Donacobius atricapilla | reverse complement strand
GGTGTTGAATGCAGATGATGCCACTTTCGAATCATAAAATCGTAAAGTCCAACCATTACTTCAGCACTGCATATTCACCACTGAGCCATGTCCCCAAGTGCCACATCCATATGATTGCTGAGCACTTTGAGGGATGGTGATTCCATCACTTGCCTGGGTAGCCTGTTCCAATGCCTGACCACCCTTAAAGTGAAGAAACCTTCCCTGGCAAAATCTCAAGCCATTTCCTCTTGTCCTGTTGTATGTTCCTGAGGAGAAGAGACCAGCCCCTATCTCCTTACAGCCTCCTTTCAGGCAGTTGTACAGAATAATAAGGCATCCTCTGAGCCACCTTTCCTCCAGGCTAAACAACACCAACTCCCTCAGCTGCTCCTCATCAGACCTGTGCTCCAGGTCATTCACCAGACCCTTCACCAGTTGCCCTTCTCTGGATACTCTCCAGCACCTCAATGTCCTTCTTGTAGTGAGGAGCCCAAAAGTGAAAACAGGACTCGAGGTGCGACCTCAACCAGTGCCAAGTACAGGCAGACTTAAATGCATTCCCCAGCTTCCCATGTCAACAGCCTTTAATTTCATGGTGACAGTGAAATCTAAAAGTGAAAGGGATGGGAAGCAGAACTGATTCCTTGAAACAGCAAGTCAACAGTTCAAATGTCAGAATATCACAAATACTAGAAAGTAAATCTAACCAGGAAATTTAAATAGGAAAAAAAAGGGAATATATCAAATTTTAAAGCATTTTTCCTCCACACAAGTTCCTATTTCATCATATTTTCCACTGTGCAGCTAGTACAAAGAAAGATGAACACAAAACCAGGAGAACCATTTTTTCTGTTTTCCTCTGAATAACCTGTATTCCTCAATTACGAGGTTAAATTTTGTTAAAAACATAACGTTTTATGTTTCCCTTTTTAATCAAGGGGATTCTTACTAGGTTAGGTACTTTGTATTATGATTACCCCATAATTCAGTGAGAAAAGCTACCCTTTGAGCAGAGAGGTGCTCCCGAAGTTGTCTGATTGGGTGGGGTGGAGGTCTGCACTCAGCTTCGCCCTGTCCCACTGGCACTGTGAATATTCCCTTGCCCAATGTAATGTGAAGCAGGTCCAGCAGAAAACTGTTGAGATGGTGTTCTCATGCAACTTTGGTAACAGAAGTGTACACTTTCCAATATGGTCGCAATTACGTTGACTCCCCTGATTAGGGGACATTTTATAAAGTTCTCTCCCCTTTTTTCATCCTCACATCTGAGTATTTCTCCCTCAGAAGGCTTCCTGAGAAGCATTCTCTACCTTGCCAGCATGGCACCCTCACACATTCTCTGATGGAGCTATTGCCAGCTGGTCATCATCCATCTCAAAAGGATGGCCTCTCTAGGTGGCTCAGAGGGAAAGAGCTCTCTTGGGATCAGCAGTGAAGTACATCAGTGTTTGCAGTACTGTAAAATAAAAGTGTGTCTTTGCCATTCTCCTTATGGGATTTGAGAAAATAGGAGAAAAATCAATGACTATGTCTGAACTGGGGGGTCTCAGTATAAGGTCTCAGGGTACATTTCACACCCAGGTTTCTGTCTGATGTCTTCTGCAAGCCCTCTGGATAGCTGGAGTAGAACAGCAAGAAATTCACTTGCCCCTGTAATCTGTCTGAAATAAACCCATAATAACTATCTTTATAGTTTTTGAATTGATAAAGGCAAATCAGAGGAACCAAGTGTGTTACTCTGTAGCTCACCTTCAAACACAATTATGAATTGCCACGCTAAAAATTCAGATTGTTTTGACTGTTTCAGTACCTTCTGGATGACACAGACTTACAAGTATTATGTATTTTTTCATTTAGGACAGCACTTCAAAATGCACTGTGCAGTCTGCCTACTACGATGAGTTCCCAGGTCTCACTAGGTATTTTAAACACTCCACTGTAAATATTGAATTAAAATAAAAGTTAGAGAAAAGTAACATTATTTTGGAAAGTGAAGGGCAGATGAGATGAGTTTTTCCCCTCTCTCTGAGAGGAAGAGCCTCTCCATGTACCATGGCATCTGATCCAATATAACACATGGCGGACTACCCATTTAAGTACTTCCAAGCCTTTATATTCCAACCATAAGGAAGGTATTTGTTAGGAGAGACTGTGAGGGAAGTCGTTACATGCAAACAAAGAGGCATTTAGCCAAAGCAGGCCATTTAAACACTGGTTTGCATTGCAATATCCACTATTGAGGCACCTGCGGTTGTCACTCAGGGTGCAGAAATAAGAAGCTTTGGGCATGATGTGGGGAGGAGGGAATTCTGTAGAAGACAAAATGTGGGAATTATGTATAATATCAGCAAAATTGAAATGCAGACTTCTTAAAATACAAAAGAATAAAGATCTCTTGTGCAATACATTCCTGAAAAGCGTGTATATTGCGTGTTCCACTGCTGACCCTGGGCTGGGTTCCTTCCCTTGTCCGCAACAGTCTACATTATGAAGCACTTCATTTGTTAAAAGCTGTCAAGATATTTGTTAATAGCTGTCCAAGCTATCTTGGATTGTGAATAACAGATTTGAAATGGCCGTGTTGACTGTCCTGTGCTAAATTAGAGTGAATAAAATTGAATTTTCTTACAATAGAGATGTGCAGCTATTATGCTGTTACAAATACATTATGAACTGTCTGATATCTTCAGCTATTTTATGCAATTTGTTGCTTTGGCTTTGTTTCTCTTTTTTTTCCCCCCTAACTTTCCACTTCATTTTGTACTTATATAATCATTATCCTTCTCAGCATTTCAAGCCCTTCTTGTCAGTTATTGTTCCTTATGTTGCCTTACTAGAAGTTTGTGTGTGTGTAGGGGTGTTTAAAAATTTTGTTAGTTTCATTTTTGTGTGGCTGTAGCTCAAATATTTCTCAGTGTGGATTTTCCATCACTGAATTCCTGCCCATTTTCTTTTCCTCTTGTCATATTATTTCAAAGTTCTTTTTTCTAACCCATAACAGGTTTTGTGTTATTGCCTTGTCAGTAGGATCTCATCATCTGCTCAGATGAGTTTTAGCTGAATTCTGGGTACTCTTCAACTTCACCCTTAAATATTAAGCCTAAATGATTTTGCAATGACTGGCTCCAGAATAGTTTATGGCCTTGCTTATCATCTCATGAGAGCATTTCTGATAATGTCTCAGTCCAACTCTTTGGACTCAAAACTATACAATGACACTCATAACAATGAGCTCTGCCTTGGGCTCAGTATGACTATTATATACAGACTAAAATTTCCAAACAGAACAAATGTGTACTGAAGGAATTATGAGCTACTCAAAATATGTATCAGGTATAGCAGATCCATGAGTTTATGGGATACCCAGTACAACATGATGCACTGTAAAATTACAGGACAGCACCACCATCTCTCTAAAATGGCCATGTAAAAAGAAAATGTGTTTCCCATGAATTTCAAAATGACAAATACCACTTTAGTTTACAATTTTGGACTTTACTGCTGTGAATTTACCAAGCTGGATAAACATTAAAATTAATCCTTGCTCCTGACCTCTGCTTTCACTGCTCCCTCTAACAGTCTCTAATTTGGGAGCCATTGTAATCACAACTAGGGGCTTTGCTCCCATCTTCCTGCCACCACACTTCTCTGAGACCTGTCAAGCATTTTAAGTAGCATGCACTTTCCCACACTTCTCAATGAATGCTGACATACCTAACTTAAAAGGATTACTTTCTGCTGAGAGGAATTGTAATCTTCTTTTCCTGCTCTGCAAATCCCCTAGTAAGTGAAAAAGAAAGGCCAAGATCTGTTCTGCTGTGCACGGCAAATCATCATCGCAGAAGGTATAGAATAAAACAACAAATCCAAGATTTACTTGTGGTCACGCTTGTCCAGGAGCTGTGTCCCTGACTATTAACTCATTGGCATCTTCCATCACTATTTCTGGTGCTTTGATATTTTCTGGGTTAGTTTCTAACAGCTATATGAATACACACACAATTGCTACCATGAATGGTGTTCAGGATGAAACACTTTTCTCAAAGAGGTCTGCAAAAAGGCAGAGACACAGATTTGTCTTGACAATATTATGTTTTTAATATTATGTATTCTGTTAACAAAACCCAGAAACATACTTTAACTTATATACATAAACTACTGTTTTGTCAAACTGCTGAAGGTCAATTTGCAGAATATTTTCAAAAGCTAGCACGGAGGATTGTGGTGGTGGTGGTGGTAAAGGTTTGTGCTCCAACAGTGGGTTATGGGAGGTATCTGACAGAACAACAAAAGCACGAATGTTCTTGCTACCTTGATTTCCACCCACTCATCTCAAAACCTTTCTTCACACATGGTGATTGTTGCAACAAATTGGCTTGTGGGTGAGGCTGAGGTCTTCAGTGATTCTACACTACCAACTGAAAATGAAGCCACAGGTTATTCTTTTGCAGTAGTCACCTGAATGCTGTCTAAGAAAGCCTTCCCCATGCTCTCCCATAATTCCTTTAAAATTCCTGCACAAGCAGGGGGCAGTTTGCCAATAAAGCTTGTATTGCTGAAAATTTAATTTTGTTGTTTCCTAAGGCAAAACAATCTTTTGTTGTCAGTCATTCACAAAGTAGATGAGCCAGGATTAGAATCCATTCCCCCTTTACATTCACTTATTAGGCAGCCAGCTATACTCACAAGGTAGATGAACACCAGCTTCAGGCTTCCTCCCATGAGTTTTCCTTTCCATTACTATACTGCTGCAGCAAAAAAAAACAGACTCCAAATTTATGAGAAGATCTTTGACATATTTTCTTGATCTAATCGTGCAAGTCGTAGATCCAGGTGAACAGACGTCCTTTGCTAATTCATCCTAAAATTCTTTGTTGATATTTGCAGTTGTCTGTCATGTGTTTTTAATAATTCTTAGTTGCATTTCAGCTTGCTCTGATGGATGGCTGCTTCCAAACTGCCAGTGAGGGGTTTGTGTTAGTTGTAGCTAATTCCTTCTTGGGTAAATTCTGCAGCGTCAGCAGGACTGGAACATTTCAGTTGGACATGGGAAATGCCCTTCTCTCCCCTACCTTCCCAGCTATTCACATGGGACAAATGAGTCTTATTGTTTCAGAGAAATGAGCTTTGGATTTTTCCTTCAGAGGAAATGGATTTTTTTGTATCCTGTGAGCTAGGATTATCTGACCTTTCTCCTCTTGCTTTCTGTGGTTTAAAAAAAGGCTAGGAACATATGACAAAGCCCCATTTAATCCACATTCTCTAGTCATTCACTTCCCATTTTTTTTCTCATTTGTCATCCTTTTAATTTCTGATGCTTATTTGTCAGTTCCATAAATCCTGCTGAAGATCACCATCATTAAGAAACTCCAGGTTCACCAAAGTTTGCCTAGCATAAAATTCCTCAAAAAATTGTCCAATAGCCAATTCACTTGGACATCAGAGGCTGGGAGAACAATCTGCTCTGACTTCTCATACACAACAAGGTATTTGCAACAAAGCTATTCTTTTGCATGAAAGGTCATTCATTAGGACTTCTCAGGGTGCTCCAGGCTGCTATTTTCATTGCCTCTGCAAAGATCAGTTTCAATTTCAAATATATAAGTCAGTATGTGAGTTTTGCAAGTATTGCTATCACCTTACATAAGAATTTCTTCAACTCAATTACATCATGACTCAATGGGTTTTTCTCCTGGACTTCTGGATCTCCGTTAGAAATCACCTGCATGGTTCAAACCATGAGTTGAAAGCACAGGAAAATACTGCTTGTCTCATTCAGAAGCAAAAAATGGAAATAATGGACTAGGTATTTCTTTGGTTCATTCCAGTTTACTTACAATGCACTTAAACACCCTTTTCTGCAATAAAACAGGAAAAAGAAAAAACAGACTATTTTATTCTGCATGGTTCCACTTAATAAATCCCATGTAGTTGTTCATCCACAGTTCACTTTCTTTTAGCTTGCACTCAAGCCATGTGTCCTCACTGCCTTCTGCCTCTGAAACCACTCAAGTCCTGTGTTTGTATTCAAATTCCTGGGAAAGCCTTCCCTTTTTTCCTCTAAGATAAATTTTGCACTGGTGTTTCATATGGCAAACACTTTGGCAGGTGGCCTCTATTGTGTTAGCTCATTTAATCCATAAAAGGCTTAATCACTTCTTTTGCATAGCATGCCCAGAATCTGGCTAGTGCACCCAGCAGCTTCAACCTGTATTAGACACACTTATTAGCAGCAAACAGTATGTTTCAGTATCACATATGGTGTCACTCACAATGTGGGTTTGACTATCCATACCCCATCTCTACTCTACTACTGAAAATATAGCGAAAGGAGAAAGGAAGAATTTATTTGCTGCCTATGTAGTTTCAATTTCAGGCGAAGGAAGCTGTATCTCCGTTCTGTAATCTACCCCTTTCTTTTGCCTGATTGCCTTTTGGGAGTTCACACAGGAAAAATACGTAAAGTTTGCAAGCAGTAATGTACTATTATTAATGGCACTGCACATTAAATAACATAATGAACAGGTGTATCATTCATGTCTGGAGTCACAAGGGTAGAAGATATACAAAGCGAAATACAAAGCATCGTGCACTATGAGGTAAAAGTGTCGGGATTTGCCTTTCTGTGACTCAGAGTGTTGTGCCACCTGGGCTCTCCCAGCCAAATTATAAGTGTCTTACTTCTTTCCACAGCCACTGAACTGAAAGGGGAATCAACTTATTACCAGTACTTGCTAACAGTACTAAAACTTTGCAACAGAAGAAGAAGCCAAGACAATATGCCAGAGTGGATTGAATAAAAGGCAAACAGAAGCCAGCAACTGAGCCAATGCAGCATGGATCTGAAGGTGAGGAGAACTGGGAGACAAAAATACAGAAGCAGAGAATAAGCTCTTTCTGCTTTTCCCTCTTTTCCTCTCTAGTGGCCAAAACAAAACATCTCTTGGGACAGCTATACAAAATTCAAGCCAAATCCTGACTGTGCTACCACCATTCTGCCTTGCTGTGACCACCAGCCAGAAGCTCACAGTAGAGGCTGCACTGCCCTGTCCCAGAGGGGATGACGTGAGACAAAAGGTTCTCAGGACCTCCAGCTCTCCTGCCAGTGGGAGAAAAGGGTGACCCTACTGACAGCCATGGCATTCTACTGTCTCAGGTCTCAGGTGATTTAGGTTTTGCATTTGTTCTTTACCATTTGCTTGTGTTTTATTTTCTGGTAGCTGGGCTATGCCTTGACAAATGCCTCTGTGTGGGAGAGATAGTCTCTTAGAGAAACTGTTTTATTTCTGGCTCACATTCAATCCTAGCATCTTGGAATAAGGTGGCTATCCTTAGTATTAAGGACTTCTGTCTCTCACCCCACTTTTCAAAAAGCTCCTGAATTTATTTACACAGAGCACAAAGTGGTACTTATGCGAAGGCACCCTCTCCTCATAGCCCAGTCTTGTGGTAACAGCTTTGTTTCTCCAGTTCTTCTGGATGTAGTCTAGTATCTCAAGTACACTCACACCCTCCTGGAATTGGTCTAAAAGAAATCAGTACCACTAACACTTTCCCCTTTTTGTCTTATAAATTGGACAGAATTGTCAAATTATAATCTGCCATCACTACACACCTGCTGAGGGCATCATAAAACCTTCAGCCAGATATGGCTTCCTTCCAAACTGAATAGCCAAGGACCTGTAGCAATATGTCCAGGCATCTTTTATTTCTGTCCCTTTCCACCTGAGTCTGTTAGAACCATGTGTGTCAAAACAACCTCCTCACACAGCTCCAGAAGTCCCACATACTTATGCAAAATGTCTAAGGTCGTTGCCAGGCCTCAGTGTCCGGCTGAGGGTGCAGTGCATGGCTGTGGTGTGATGGGCTTTCCCATCAACAAGGAGTGTTGCCAAGGTCTCCAGCTCAGCAATGAACCATATACCCTCCCTCAGGAAGAGCTGTCTGGAGCCACACCTCTGGAAAAGTATTTGCCACCATCTCTTGTGCCTTATCACTGTAGAGAATGATACTTGTGCCAGGGCTCAGTGTCTGGTAGACAGGACTGCCTGTGTTCGGTCTATGTTTTGTCACCGGCTGGAGCACAAACTGCAAATACGGAGCTGGACATTTGCCCCAGTGGAGTTAGCTTATTTGAATTAACTTTTTCTCCTGGGCTTTATCTGTCCTTCATCATCTAAAGCAGCAGATAACCCTTCTCACAACTGATAGGAGAAATTATCAAGAAATAGTGTACTTCGTTAGAAATGCAGTGTTTGACAAGTAGGTGTTCTGTTCCCTGTTTAACAGTCAATTGTGTCATACTCCTTGTAATATGCGGAACTCCACCATAAAAGGATTTTCAACTTTGTCTTCCTAGAACAGTTTCAAAACCTCGCAGCTTTCATGAGGACTGTCTTCCTCCCAGAAGCATGCTAGAGAATTTTATCCTTTGTATTTAAAAGTTGCACAAGAGAATTTAAATTCTACTACAGAATTTAAATTCTACTACAGAAAACTTGGAAAATATTGTCTACTATGCAAATTAATTTAAGTGCAGCTTAAATTCAGTCCACAGGACTGTTAATCCTTCCAGTGATCATTTCAAATCACTTTAAAGTGAAATCAAAAAGCTCTTTTACAAATACATCAAAGTTCTTTGTGATTCTAACAATGTTTTAGAAGTTTTAAAAGGTCCTAACAGCACTGAGTGCAATAAGCTCAACCCTTGCAAAAGCCTACATGGTAACTTATCAGTACCTGGTTCTGGATTCCAGGGGAATATCTAGATGCAAGACTCACTAAGTGGGAAATCTAGGAAGAGTCACAATTTCAAGAGATGTCCTGATTGCATCTGTGCTCCCAAACCACCATGATTTCCTTTTTGCGGCAAGGAGAGGATATGTGGCCCAAAGGGAATAATTTGATGAGTCTATCATGTTGTATCTGACTTTATTTCAGTCTTGAGCCCTAGGTACCTAACCTGAGACACAGCTGCTGTTCATGCTGCTGACTTTACTGGCAGGCAGAATCTTATTGAAAAATTTCTGTGTGCATCCTTTGACCAAAACAATGGAGCACAGTAGAATTCACCACCTGGTCTTAAAAAGCACAAAACTGAACTCACTGTAATTAGCTCTGTTTTAAAAACATTTTCCTAGTCAGCTGTGTTGCACTGTGGCTCAAGGAAGTCAAGAATGTAAAAATGGAGCCTAGTGTAGGAATAGCCCCTCTTCTTTCCTTTAATTTTTTGGGATTGATAACTAGAACTATCCTCTCCGTTGTATCAGTGTATCAGACCCTACCTTTAATAAAAGTAATCTATTACTCCAAAGACTTATGGGCATATCTCTTAGAGAGAGTTAGGTTTATGCTACCATACATTTAGGAAAGGACTCTATATTTAAGGTCTTTCTGTCATTTGTTAAAACAGATCTTGTTTTCTGTTGCTGTTGTTGTTGCAGGAGTGAACTCACTACAAATAATGCTTGCTCAATGCTTCCAAGGAGGGTAAGGTAGTAATTAAGTGAATTGCACACACCTCTACCTGCCCTTACCAAAAGTAGAGGTCAAAAGAATTGGTCAGGGAAAGACCATATTTCCCACAAACATGCAGAAGCTTCTGCATACTCCTGGGGGGCAGAATCTCACTCCTAGGACTCCCTTTGCATGTTCTAGCATCCTCCCTCCCTTGTGCCTCCTGCTCAGTAGCTATCAACCAGTTTTCAAAAACAACACAAAGCCTTCTCCAGAAGAGATGCAGTAAGGGCTGCAATCTGCAAGATTTGCAGGTTCATGACAGGTCATGACCTCTGTTATGCTCCTAAAGTTGCCCTCGCAGGAACAAAGGCTGGTTGGTCAGAACAGAAGCCTTTTGATCTTGACTATCCTTTTGCTACATTAATAATGTTCAGCTGTCCCCAGTAATCACTCTCCTGTATGCATACACTTTAAACTGACTGTATTTCTGAGCAATTCATAAGGCAGCAGGTACTGGTGGAATCTAGCATAGAGAGGAAAGGACTGGAAATTCAAACAGGCCGTTTGAGAGATGTTAAAACACAAGCAAAAACCCAAAGAGAACTGTTATGTACCCTTGGTGGATGGTATGTTCTGTCATTACATATTTCAGGTTAGCTACGGAGCTTTGCCTGATGGTGACAAAACCTCCTACATGTTTAAACAGAGCTTCACAAAATAAGGCCTCAAGGCTACTGACAACACTGTTAAAAGCCATATATCCAGGTTAAACGATAGAACATGGAGAGACAGATCCCTGTGCTTGGATTTCTTTCCAGAAGCTCCTGTTACAAAGTGGCAAATCAGTCACCAAATCCACTAAGTCCCTCAGGACAACAGACGAATTCTTTGTTCACATGCCACAGCAAACAGCAACGAGAGCCTGAAATTTTTCCATAGGGAACCATGCCACAAAACGGGCGGTAATGCCTGGCTTGGCTGATCCCCAGGACAGGCTCTGTACCTATTCTGCTCCAAAAAAGCAAGGACCCAGGCTGAGGAATAAACACTTAACTGCCTTTGTGGAACTCAAACTCTTGGCTGACATTAAATATTTATTCTCAAATGCTACCTCCCTTGGAAACAGGCAGGAACACAAAGGAAGACTATATCCCTGTAGCCATATAGAGAATGCAAGTGTAGGGACAGGTCTGCACGAGCACTAGCTCTCTGCCTTACCTTCTTTCCTTATGCAGTTTTGGTTTTTTGATTCCAGATTGGCTTGCTTTCTCTGCACAGCTGGCAGGACACTAACTCTCTCCCTTGACAGAATGTGAAGGAAGTGGTGGATGGCTGTTTTTACTTTCCTCTCTTCATTGATCACCTTCTTTCCTGCAGTAACTCATCAGCCCAGTGCTTCCCCTTCTTCTCTTATGGGGTCTTGGCAGCAATTCTCCTTTCATCATCTGAAATATAACAGCTGGACTGGGAAAGTAGGACTTTGTGAGGTGTCCTCACATCCCAGCAAAGACAAGGTGGTAACAGCCACAGCAGAAGTCCTATATCTCCTCAAAATCGTTTGGCATCAGCAAAACTGTGATTTGAGGTTGTCAGTGCTCACAGGAGACCTTGTTAGAAAGGAAGATTTCTTCAAGATAACTTGGGTGATGGAGCAACATCACCACTGCATACATTTTCCATATGACCTTTGCAGAGCTAAGGTTCTACTACTACTAACACTGCTAATTTTTTACAGAGCAAAACTTGTAGAGCAGTGAGGGCACAAGGTGGTCTCAAATGGCAAAGAATGTCATGGCTGCCTAGGATGTTTGGCACAGTCCAAAGAACCATGGGCTCCAGCTCTGTCAGAGCAGAGGAACTGGGTTGTGTGTGTGCACCTGACAAATGAAGGGAAGCAAAAGATTATTTGTAGCAGGATGTTGAACAGACTAGGAGGAATTAAGATCTGAATTGGCCTAAACATACATGTGTTGTCAAAAGTGAAGTTTCACAAGTATTTTGACAGAGATCCTTCAAGAGTCTGACTCACTCTCTTCAGTTCCTATATTCTATCCACCATCTTCCTCCTGCTGCACATTTCTCACTGAGTTTCACTAGTTTGTTGAAAGGTACAACTTCTTTCTGGAAATCATGCTGTTTCATATAGTTTTGAGACCCAGAAGAAGGGACAGTGCACTGCAGTCACAGCCACCAGTTGTTTTGTATCCCAAGGGCTAAACATTTTGTTAGCTGCTTCCCTGACTGGAGGCTAGGTAGGAAGAATACCCCATTAGCATGTTTTATCTCCTGCACTATTAACCACACAAACGTTCTACTCTGAGAAAAACAGACCAGTTGCCCTGAAACCAGTTCTGTACCTGCACTTTAATGCCAGTACTTTGTACTGAAACATGCATCATAGAGACATACGAATAAAATGTATTGGCTTGTTCAGTCTAGCAGGCAACCTTGAGCCAAGCCAATAAACTACATATTTTAAAAATCCTTTTGCTTCCTGTAGAATGCTGCTTTGTTTGCCATCATTGTTTGGCAAATAGGAAAGGGCTTATCTCTTCTTCCCAGAAACTAGTGTGACTATAGAAGAGCTCCAGAAACTTGTCAGTCTTTACTAAAAAAAAATATTGGTTTAACAGCCCTCGCCAAGAAATTATCTGAACCTGTGGAAAGAGAGAAGGTGTAAAAATTAGTTCACCGGGCTATGCTATTCTTTTTTGATTATTAGTTCAGTTCCAATTCAAGGCTCTTATCAGGTATATTTTCAAAGGTAAACTACAGTAACCTTTAACATTAGAGCCTTCCAATATTAGATATTTTATGTTTAGCTTCAAAATTAGCATTTAGCCCTCCAGTGCAAAATGTACCATATTTTTGTTTTATTAATTTGTAATTAAAATTTAGGCAACTATGCCTGGTTTCTAGCAGATGGAGGCAAAGGCATAGCTTTGACCCTAGTTACAGTTTTGTTTAACCCCCTCCAGAGAAACATAGTTACTGTGCATTAATATACAGCCTTTCACCGCCAGACCTGTTAGTGTACATTATGGACTAATAATAATAATTATATTGTCAAACAATTCAAACTGTGTAACAATACAAGCTCCTCTGAAATGTGAAGCACTACAGGTAATGAAACCTACTTTTCTTTATACAGTCAGCTCAAACCCCTTTTTGAGCAATCTGGTGTTAAATAAATAATGGGCCTCGTTGCCCCCTCCTCCAGGAGGAACCATAGGAGGGAGCAGAGTGGGAGGAAATCTCCAGGAGATTTTGCCTTGTGCATAAGCTTTTGTTGAGGGTGGAGTTGCTCATGCCCTCTCCTCCCATGCATTTGAATGGGGGTGTAAAAGGACACTTCACATGGAGATTTTGATGAGCATCTCAGGCTGGCCCGGATCTGGGCTCTTCTTGGCATATCTAGCTTGTGGTTCACTGGGTGTGCAAAAAGGACAGTCCTCAAGCACAGCATCGCTACCATAGCAATACCTGTTCCTCTTTATGGGAGCTATGGAGGTTGATGGTTGTGCACTACGGTTCTTTTGAGCCATGGCCAAAGCTCTGTGGTAGGACAGAGACCTGTTTTGACTTCATTGTTAGTAACTGCCCATTCCTAGAGCACAGTTTTCCAGTCCTGTATGCCATGGATTGACTAAGTGTATCTAGGTGACTTTTCCTGATTAGCACCTTCTGCTAATTTAGTCCCTCACTGTAAAGGAGAGCACGTAAAGCTCAAAGTCTCCTGCAATTTCAGTGTGGTAGAAACTGAAGGAATCTGGCAGATGCTTTCCTAAATCCGACCTAATACTTGTGCAGAGTTAGCACTATGAGCAGAAGCAACAGGGCGCAGTGCAGCACTGGCATGCAGGTGAGCGCTTCGAGAGGTTTTATTAGCGGCTCTTCATTTCCCACCTTTGGCCCAGAAGTTCTTTGCCCACAGAGGAGCCGCCGCAGTAGCTACAGTTCCTTACAGCTCCTGAGAGTCACCAGAGCCGATGGACCTGGGCAGAATCGCACACAGGCTCCGCGGCAGTGGCTGAGGGATGAGGTCCAGCAGCACGGCAGCAGCAAGCAGGCGGGGACAGCCCAGCAGCTCCTGCTGCCTCGGACACCACCGTGGGACTGAGGACGCTACGGAAAGCTGACACCGGCAGCAGACAGGGCTGGAGATAATCCTCCTCACACCTTTTCGAGTGACCTACGACAGATGCAAACCATCCAGGTCAAGGCCACGTGGCACAAATCTCAACTGCTTTTCCCTATAAACCCTCCTTCTCCGGTACCCCCAAATAAAGGTGCCCTCACCCATCTCCTGGCTCCTGCCGCTGGTTTATGCTTCACCGCTTATGTGCCCAGACCCACCTGGGCAAAACGCGCCAGGCGCAGGGACAAGCGGAGGCACACTTCCGCAAGGACACGGGGAGGGACAAGCTGAGGCACACCCCCGCAGGGACACGCGGAGAAACACTCCCGTAGGGACAAGCGGAGGCACATTCCGTAGCGCCGCCGCGCGGGCCGGGCCGGGCCGGACCGGGGCAATGGCGCCACCTGATGGCGGCAGCGCGCGCCGCAGCACCCGCCCGCGGCCGGAGGGCGAGGCCGGGCCGCCATGTCCCCCTGCCCGGGCCAGCCAGGGCACAGCCTAGGGGGTGCGAACCCAGCCTGAATCTCCACTGGAATTTCTTGGGGAAGCCTGGGATCCGGGGTGCCCAGGTGAAAGGCACGCGGATCTGGGCGCGGGGCTGGTGCAGCTCCCTGCGCTTCGCTAGGACAGGTCCTGGGGAGCTGAGAGGAGAGTGGACCGCTGGAGCCTAATTCGTCACGCTGAAAACCCGGCTGAACCATCCCAGTGAGACCGAGCAGTTCGGTAATCGGTAGAAGAGCCCTTGTACCTGGGCTCTGAACTACTTCTCCCCCCTCTCCGAGTTACCTGTCGCCATAGCAATGCTGCTCAGAAGGGATGGGAAATCTTCCGGGCGTGCTCAAACTAGGCAAACTTTCACCCTGCTCTTCCCTGCACTAACCAGATGGGACGATGATTAATACTAAAGCAAGAAAATAACCGGGATCTAAAACATTCCTAAGGAAAAAAACCAACCAAACAAACAAACAAAACAAGAACACAAAAAACCAAATTTTTAAAAAAACCCACATGAAAAGACCAATTAGTTCATTCTTTTTGCCCCCCAGCAGTCAGAAAAAGAACAGTGAACAACAATTTGTCCTGTAGCACACTGTATGTACTGTGTGCATCCAGATTCTCCTCCTACTTAGATTGGTATAAATCAAGAAGCCAGCAGAGTTACACAGGTACAAAAGTGGCATTATCAGTTCCTGGGTCTCTTTAAACATTACTGAACCCTACTGCTGATTCTTCTTTGTTTCCCTGTTAGAAATTATTGTTTAAAAGGCACATGCATTTATCCATAGCACACTGTATCATGCAAAGGGGTTCTTTTATTGGTTCTGATCTTTCTTTTTACCTTTATTATTTCTTTGAAGAGAATGTGGGATTATTACCTCAATCTAGGCAGCTGGCCTGCTGAGGCTCCCTTTGCTACATCAGGGGTTTCTCTTTTTACTAATCCTCTCTTTATGGATAACCGTTCTCTACCTTCTAATGACTCTCAGCTAAGGAATGTATTTTGTTATTACTACCTGCTGTTTAGAAATTCATTTTATTTGGTGTGGGTGTTGGTAATTGTTTGCTAATGAAAACCTTACAACAATCAATATGGTCAGGATTGTGCTGGTCTTCATGTCAATTAACCCTTTCTTCCTATCCATTCTGATTTAGATTTTCCTCATGCACTTTTCAGATTTGAAATATCGAGATTGATTTTATTTTTTGAGGCATAAGACTTTGTGCACTGATAGGTAGCATAGGGAACTTTTATTTCCCATGAGAGATTTTTAAAAGGCAGAAGTTGTCATTTTGTAATCTGCAAAATATTTGTACACGCAAATGCAGAGATGTCTAAGATGAATGCTGGAAGAAAATGTGTAGGAAAATCTTCAGTTTTAGACAAGGAATGGAGATCATCCTGTTTTACATAAATGTGGATAATCTCAAGGCAGGGAAGGCTCTTAAAGACTCTTCATGTTCCTCTATCAGACATGCTATTTAGATATGCTGTATATCCCCTTTACACACAGAGAATGAAAATAAGGCCTGCTTATTAAAGAATTTACAGTTTAAAAAGATCAACAGCATTAGGAAGACAAAGAGAACAGCTGTGCAATGTAACAAAAATACAAAGCTTGTTGGTTACCATTCCCTGCTTTCCCTTCATTTTTTTCCCTCAGCCTGACCTTTTGTCTCACTACGTGCCTTGCAGCCACCTGATCAAGAGGAATAATGGATTCAGGGAGGTGATGCCTCAGCCCATACACTGCCAAAACCATAGGATCTCTGAATCTAAGGTGTATACCAACACTGGGCCTTTAGGAAGAAAGTACAATGCAGGATGCATCTCCTTGGGCAGAGGTGCCAGAGAAGCTCACACACCCACATACCCACGCATGCACACCCCCCCACACACACTTTGTGAAAAGGTTGAAGCTTCAGTAGCATAAAGTGGAACCCACCAGTGTCACCATCCCTCTCTTCCCTGGGAAGGGAGAGGTGAGGTAACCAACAGCTAACATGGGTCCAGATGCAAGCAGTGCCCTGTTTGGGGAAAGCAGCAGCTGAAGCCCTGACCCTTCAATCTGGAAAACCCCAGAGACTCTGATGAGGGACTCATAAATCTGACTCTTCACTCTGCTGAGGGTAATTGCAGCTCATCTGAGACTACACATCATTCCACTCCAAGCCTTGGAGTGCCTTTTTGGATTAATTTTGCCTGAAACAAGAATTGTTTTAAAAATCCTGATTCAGAATGCTCTGAATACCTCCAGTTAGAATACCATGGCTCAGAATAGTCCTTAGCTTTGTGCTTTGTGTGCCATATACTGCATTAGATATTGGAATGTGATGAAGAATTCAGCACTGTAAGTGACCAAAGGAAAGCAAGGAATACTACACTATTGCTGCAGGTAGCAGCTGGGACAGGCAAGGAAGAAATATTGAAAAAAGAGAGGGAGAGAAAGGGCCCTATCATTAAGGTCTAGACAGCTTTTGTTTCCTTGCTTCAATATCATCGCAATTGCTGAATGTTAACATGCTTTAACTCTTTTTCATTAGAGTCTAGACCTTTCTGAGTTTCTCTGACAGTCAAGGCATTGTGTTGTATCACTAGGATGTTATTCAGCTGATCTTTCCTTAATAAAAATATGTATGTCTTTGTTATTTTTTCCAATCACCACTGCCAGTTTTGCAGGGTGCCAGACAAGCATGTGTGTGACTAATGGCACCCAGCCAGTCTTAAGTAACTATATTATACATTTGTTCATTGATGCTCAAAACAAAACCAGGTTGGCACTAACTTTTCAAACCTGGCTTCAGCAAAGACTCACTTCCTTGAGCAACCAATGAGCGGAAGGAGGAAGGAGAATGGTAGGTGAGCTGGGGCTAATCAGGAATCAATCTAAGCATCCCAGAGAGCAGCATGTCAGCTTGCTTCGGTATGGATACTGCTATCTCTGGGAAAGGGTGGGAGTGGGAAAAATCGGGTAACCTGGATAATACAACAGAATTGAGCCACTGCTGTGGCAGCTTGGGTGATGCCCCTCATCCTTTCCTATACAGCTCACACTTTTTGGCTCAGATAGAGGCACAGCATGAGCACCAGTCCAGGACCTGCTGAGGTACGTGCCCTCTGCACTGATCCCAAGGCTAAAGGCCATTCTCAGAAGCACAACTGAAGAGTGGTGACAGATTGGTGACAGACATGTAGCTTCAGCCAAGCTGGTGTTGAGGTTACACTGAGCTGCCCTGCCAGGCTCAGGCACTGCCAAAGCTTCTTACCTTGGGCTTGATGCCACACAGCTGCAGGTGACTAATGGCTTCAGTAGTAGCATTGTGACATTTGCACAGCAGTTTCAGACATCAGCTGATGAGTCTGGTTGGACCTAGGCTGGATTTCCCTAATGTTATCATAAGCATTTCTGCACCCATGAGTAAGCTGTTGTCAACTAAAAGGAATAAAAAGTGTAGGTCAGGCATGCACTATTTAGCATGAATAAAAATCATTTGGAATCAGAAGGGCTTTTAAAATCAGGGTAGAACTTTTCTTTCATCCTTCCCTCCTCGCCATGGAAAACATCTCTCTTTTCTGCCATTTAACTCTTCATTACTGGAGACAGTCTTCTCCAGCCTTTGGCTCAGCATCTCGACACAGTTTTAGAGTAATCTTTGAAAACCAGACAGCAATCAGTACTGCTGGCATGCTCTGAGACCAGACATCCTGTTTCAGTTGAACTGCTTCTAAGAGCAGAGGGCTTCAAAGGACTCTTGGGGTTTTTTCTTACACTCGGGCCTCTCTACCCTGCTCAGCTGCAGCCAGAGCGTGTCTGACACCTGGAGCTACGAAAACTCAGTGAATGGTAATAAGCTCATCTTTTTGATGCATAACAGTGTTGTGGTACAAGGGAAAGGCAGCTCAGTGGAGGGAGAAAACAGTAGTGTAGAGAGGCAGAGGGAAATGGCCAGCTAAGGGTTTGGGGTTTGGTTTTGTCCAGCAAAATCATTAGTTCAGTTAGTTCAGGACTGGCTTGCACATACATGTGTATTACCGAAACTGTTTGCTTGGATGGGAATTCTGGTATGTGATACTTCTCTCCTTGCACCAGAAAATAGATATTATTTGTTAATAATAAAGCTGTGGACATTTATGGTTACCTCACCTCACCAGATATATTTATGTGCATACATCAGTGTTCTTGAATTAGAAATAAGTTGTTGATTTTTACCAGGATTTTTCTGGCAAAAGCTTACCTAGTTTATAGGTATGATCTATTCTCCTCAAATCACATCATGTTACCACAAAATTTCTTTTAGCTTAAAACAGTTCTGTATCCCTTATCATAACCAAAGCTGCTGCTTTAGCAGAAGTTGGTTTGATATCCTTCTAGCTCAGAGAATATGACCAAAATATTTTCTTTGGATGCTCTCACAGTGCAGTTGCCTGGATTTAACTTACATTCTTTTTCATGATTGATGGTACAGAGCAGATTGTACCATTCTGTACCTTACTTTACCAGGTCTGAATTCTCATCTGAAGTTTCTGCAAGTCCACAAATGTCCCAAAATGTAGAATTAATTTCTTTAAGCATGAGTTACCTGAGACATGTGATCAGTGGATTTCATGATGCTTCAGCCCATGCAAGTGCCCAAAGTCTGTGCTTTGCATGTTCTTATAAAGATCCATTAACAGCTTTTTCAAGGACATTTCTATGAAAATTGAAAACTCAGTGTGACAAATATCTGTTATGTGCTTTTACTTGTTCTTTTTTAACCTCACTCAACAATTTTACGGTTCAACATTTTGTATTGGTTGTTAGGAGGTCCTTACATGATTTTACACCTGAGGCTGAGAAAGAGTTGTCCCGCTCTCTGTTCTGCAAACTTCAGCCTTCTAGAAAAACTATCATTTGGATCTTGAGTTTCCAAAGAGAGTCCTGAACTTTGGAGTGACATTTGAGATAAGAAGTGCCTTGAAGATGAAACTCCATGACTTGGGCAGAGCACTTCAGAATGGGAGGATGCAGGGGCACTTAGGATGTTGGCAGGGGGGTGCTGGCAGTTCTTTGTGTTAGGGCAGCATTTCATATGGATCAATTCACTGCTCCAGCAAAACTGGCAGCATCATTGAGTTGTCTGCCTTGAGGATCACCTATTTTTTCAAGTGCCTTTTAAAATTTTTTTCTCATGTAGGAAGAATGTGGCAGAGGGCTCTCTATGTTGTGGGATCTGTTGCTGTAGCAAATATAGTGCTGTGTACTCTAGAGGAACTATTCTTATTCATGAACGACTGCATTTTTCCATGAGGTCATCTGATTTCAACTGTGCTGAGTTGTCACTATTTACTTGTTGCCAAGAAGGTCAGCTTGTTTTGAAAACAAGCATCAGTGAAGCTTTGTTTTACAATGCAAGACTTTTAAGATACTACATATTTTGTTTCAGTGTGAGTACCCTGAATATCCAGTGGGGCCCAAAATGTATAAATAAAAAAATAAAAATTAAAAATAAAATTAAATTTTAAAAAGCAATATAGAAAAAGCCAAATTCATCCTGATCTAATCTGTGATTCCTTTTTTTCTCATTACATGAGCATAAAATGCATAATGAAGTAATTCTCAGATTCCAAAAGGCTGAATGCAGAAGAAATCCTTGTCAATGTGTAGTTGCCTAGGCTGGGTTGCTGTTTCATGTCTCTTTTGGTTTGCCTCGGAAGCATCAAATCCCCTTTAGGGTTGGTGGAGTTGATCTTTTATGACACTATGTGCTTTTCTTCCTGTCAACAATGGATTGATATTTTTAGAGATCTAGTTAGTATGGTAGTACAGAATCAGAGATCCAGCCTAAGAAGTAGGAGGTATGATTTAAGCTCCAGTTCTACCTAAAGAAAACCAGCCCTGACATTGAAAACAGGGACCATGTTACTAGTCCCCTGCCTTGTCTATTAAGCCTGAAAACACTCTGGGACAAGTTCTGCTGTACTGGGCATCTCTGTGTCGCAAGGCTAGCTGCAACAGAAAGCACAGTTGTGGGAGTAATAGTCAGCCTAAGCAGCCATTTTATTAAACCTGTTAGAAGATTGATACACAGCATTAAGCTTCTATATGCATCCACAATATAAAAATGAAACTAAATACAGATCTCAGTCTGTTTTTCACCCTGAGTGCAAAATCAGGCAGTAACAGAATGAAGGTGGAAATGCATCCCTAAAATGGGATTTCCAGCAACTTTGGCTACATACATGGAGACAAAAATGCTGACATTGGAGGTGCCAGAAATAAAATGTAGCTAATTTGAAGTATCTTTCTAAGAGCATTGCTGGCTTTCATACATTAACATAAGGGCATCAGAATGAGGAGAGTGTGTTTCCCATAACAGTATTTTTTTGTCATAAAATGCTTTTTTTAATCCTTCTCCACTCCTGGAATAAATGAGTGATGTGGAGACACATGACTGGCTTGTTGAAATCAGCCACTTAGCAACACTAGGACCAGATGCCCATGCAATAGAGTGCCAAAGCAGAGCGCTGGCATCCCTCACAGCTTGGACAAATGTCCAGGTCTAATGACTCCATGGCAGCGTCGTCTGCAGAGGGTTCAGAGGTGCAGTCATAGTAGACAGAGAGCTGCACCCGGCAGTAAAGCCTCGGGTGGCAGATTTGGGTGGCTGCTCTATATCATGCAACCATTTTTCTGGTAAAAGTGTTGGAAACCTTGCAAGTGTCCTGGCAAAAGACAGAGTTTTGGTGTGCTTGACCCTCTCATTAATGGTGAAAATCAGCCTGCAAAAGAAAAAAAATCAAAAGTGGCAGTATGCCTACAGTTATAGTTGCGACAGCACAGAAGTTGTAATACGTGACTTGTGCATGTTCCATTAATTTGTATGTTGTCTTTGTGGGGATTTCAGTGTTTACTCCATAATAGAAAACTGCTTCATGTGGTATCTCAATAGCTTAATGTGACTGCACTGAAAAATACTTACTTAAACAAAAAAATAAACCTTCAGTCCTTCTTTCTAGGAAGAAAAGATTGAAGCTGTGAGTAAATTAACCACACATTTTTCAAGAAGAAAGAAAACACAAGAGCTCAAAAGATACTTTGTTTCTAAATTCATGGCTTTTAAGATAAGTACATGCTTTTTGATGGCTTAGAAATATTTTTTGAACATTTGATGGCTAAACTTGTATTCAGAGTTAGGAAGAGATAGAGTTTAAAATCTCTGTTGATAAGAGGAAAAGTGCCAGCAATCCCTCAACTCTGGACATGAGGAGAGCTGACTTCAGGCTGCTCAGGGAATCAGTAAGTCAGGTTCCCTGGAGGTGCTGCGGTCCATCACTTTTTAAACATCACCTCTTAAGGGCACAAGAGCAGGCAATTCCCAGATGTCAGAAGTCAAGCAAATGAGGCAAAAGGCTGGCTTGGCTGAACAGGAATCTTCTCTTGAAAAAAGGTAAGAAAGGAAGGTGTATGCCCAGTGGAAGCAAGGTCAGGTGACATGAAAGAATACAGAAATGCTGCTTGTCATTGTAGGGAGAAAATTCATATGGCCAAAGGTCAACTGGATTTAAAGCCAGACAGAACTGTGAGGGACAATAAAAAGATTTTTTTTCAAATATATTATTGGCAATAGGCAGTGTAAATAGAACATTGCAGGATGAGGATGGCTGCCTCACAAACAGGGACATGAACAAGGCAGAGATGCTTAACGTATTCTTTGCCTTGTCTTCAATGTTCTTTGTTTCTCAACTCCATGAGAAGATGTACTTTGGTGGCTAAACTGTTGAGGACCATCAGGGCTAAGGACAGCAAGGACAGGGTTGCAGCAGGCAGAAAATAATGGAAAAAGAGGTGAAAGCAGCAACTCTATCTTTCTAATGTATTGAAAAGACCTGCATGCTGAGGGTCAGGCCTCAGACAGGTAGGAAAGGCTATGAAGATGAACATTGTTGGAAGACCTCTTTGGCACAAACACTTGTCTGTCACTTATAAACAGCGAGAAGAGACCAAAATTGCAGCTGAGATCAGTTACAATGACTGATTATAATACAGAGCAAAGTATTTCTAGCAACAGAAGCCCTAGGCTTATTAATTCATTCAGCTCATTGCATTGTGTGTAATTCTTGTTTACACTTGCTGTCATGAGATAAAGTTAAAATTTACAATATTATTGATGTGAGAAGATATTTTTATATCTGCTACTTTGTTAGCCATTTTACTTCCTAATAATTAATCAACTCCCCAAAGAAGCATGATGCTGGGGAGTGTGGATTTATTTGCGCTATTAAGCTATTCTAGCCGAGTATTTCTGTGTGGTAGCAGCTCTGTTATAATATGGCCCACTTATTTTATGACAAGTTACAATTTTCTTGTAATGTTACCTGCAATTCATCTTAATAATTATGCCAAATTAAGTACTCATGCACATATAGAAATAAACATTAAATACATTAAAATAAAGTGACAAACATAATTTAATCTCTCTCAAGCTAAATAGAGTGGGGATTGCTTAGCAATCCTTAGCTCAGCCCTCTAAACTTGGCTGAAGAGTCCCAGGTCTTTCAGCGTTCTGGGACGGGGTGGCACACACTGTGGGTCACTGACTTGGTGTGTCACTGATCTCTGCCCCCTTCTAGCAAACCTGAAGCCCTTCTGGTTTTTGGTGGGTTCAAGCTCTGCCCCTATCCAGGCCTGGCTGTGCAGCACCACAGTCCCTCCAGGGCTGCCCTGGAGCATCGCTGCTCACGTGGCTGAAGACCTCCTTGATCTTCAAATCCAGAAGCCAGGAGGTGTTTTGATCATGTTTCTGCAGGGGAGGGCTGCCTCTCCATTGCTGATGAGGCAGGTCTAGGGAGAGCCTTGTGCTGAAGCCCAGGATTTGCTGCAATTCAGCTGAGCTGAGCACTTGAACTAGA
Organism: Donacobius atricapilla; assembly: GCA_013397315.1. Taxonomy (NCBI): domain Eukaryota; kingdom Metazoa; phylum Chordata; class Aves; order Passeriformes; family Mimidae; genus Donacobius; species Donacobius atricapilla. The sequence continues at coordinate 85,534 of WBMY01002455.1, read as the reverse complement.
ACTGGTGAAAAATAATCAGAAAAGCAGTGGTATGGCTAGAGACTAACCTCAGCTTCTTGGTAGACTCCACTTTCTCAGCCACAAGTCCATCCTCATCTACTGTTTCCACTAAGTAGTAAAAGCTCCTGAGGAAGGCTGTTGGTACCATGTGGGCAGGAGGAGATGTTACAGGGGCTGTATATTTATTTGCCCCACATACAGGCTACATCACTGCTACAAAAAAATTGATTGCAAAGGGAAGACAATGCTCTGCTTACTTTTAGCCAGCAGAGTTCTGGGCAGAGTCCTGTTGCCTTCCCTTGGTGACACAGTGATACACAATGAAAGCTATCTGACTGGGGAAAAGGGTGGTGAGTAACCTGGGAAGGAAACTGGAGGGGAAAATGTTATTCTATTGCTTTGAAAAGTTGCTTACCCTTCCAAATAGGAACTAATGAAAAAGTCTGAAGTTAGTTATTGAACTTACTGTCAAATTCTTTGTAAATGGGGTGCATGTGCTCTCTTTTTCTCTCTATTTCATAACTGTTGAAAAGACCTGTATTAAAAAAAAAAAAAAAATTTCAGAGAGGATTATGTTCATGATGGCATCTCTTTAAACATCCATCCTGAAGCATGACTCAGCTGAGGGTTAGACCGTCAAACCATGCATAATCTTTGGAAAGCCTTCCTTTTACCTCCAGGTAGAGGAAGTTGGTAAGGGAAATACACAAGAGATCCTCACCTTCTGTAGATATGCCATGAACCTTCCTAATAAGCTGCATGTTCTTCTCTCCTTTGAACAGACGTTTCCTAGAAACCATTTTTCAAGTCATTAAAATCACTGATCATAGGTAGATTTATCTAGTACTGCTGAAAATGCTTTAAAGGCCGCAAAACATAATGACAGGCTGACTGTTACTGGAAGGAAAACAGTGACAGAAAGGAGATAAGATGAAGACCACTGCAAAAGCAAAATACTTGGAGATTGAGATTTTCAAAGATCTCTTGCTTTATGCAGGCTTCCTTTGTCAGAATTATCTAGCTGGCCAGTGCTGCCCCTGTCCCCAGCATTAGTTGGAGTCACAAAGCCGTATGTACATATGGTCACCAGACACAGCAATGTTGCATTGTCCCATAGCTATGACTATTGTCCCCAGAGCTGCAGAGCAGAGTGCATGGCACAGTACTCTTTCCATGATACAACACTTTCTTCTACCTGTAACTACAGACTATAATTCCAAATAAAGTAGGGACTTCAGGATAAAAAAGAATATTTTATAGTCACTCACTTTTCCAGAAAAAAAAATCTAGCCACGTGTCTCTCCACAGTATCTTTTTGTCATTGCCCACCAAGTTAAACAAGTGTTGGCTTCCTCTGTTTCCTTGCCTGGAAACCAAACCACCTGCTCAGATACAAAGTGGACTGTGCTGCACCACCAATTATATAAAAACATTTGCTTAATCATGTACTAGGTATTTTCTTTTTTTTCCCTGATGTGGTAGAGCTGGGGCTATAACAGACCTATCCTCTTTTTCTTTCTAAGCAGTCATATAATTTTGTCATTTAAAAACAGAATCACCATCCAAGATAAAGCCTTGGTTGATTTCGGGGCCATGAATGAATGTGTCATTTGAGACTGCTCCAGCTTGTCAGTCCAAATCTGGGCTGCCTTACTTGATTTATTCATTGTCACCTACCCGGAGGAGATCAGCAGGTACATGCAATTCTTCTTTACTGCCTGATTTTTTCTGTAAATCCATTTTCTGTATGATCTGAAAAAACAGTAGTAGCATCTTTAAGAAATAGCCAATTGCTTGGAGCGAGACTTTGTCATAAGACACCAAGAGATCCATGCACTCACACCTTTGCCTACCTGTGCTCTGTTTTCATGAGCATTAGTTTAATTAAGCTGAGAGTCAGATTGATTCAACTCTACCCAGAGCAAACTCCTGAATTCAATTTTCTCTCACTGCCACTCAAAAGTTTTAGATGCACAAGGGAGTTTGACTGATCCTAGTTGAGGCAATGGCATAATATACTGCGTTACTTACTTATTCCACCCACCCTTCTCAACTTTTTTGGCTGTTTACCCAGATAAAGGCATAATCCTAATTAAGACTGAATTAGGGTTAGAATGATTTCCTGCAGGCTATTAGGCAGTGTGTGACATAAAGCAGCAAATAAACAAGTATGCTGCACACCATGTCTGTAATTACTGTGCTCAGCTGTATAGTGTAGGTGAATTGGCATTGACTTCCCCATGTCTGTTCTCTGCAGCATCCTGGCTTCCTCTGCTGCACTGAAGGATCTGGAAATCCTTCCTGACATGGGTGACTCATTTCAGGGGACTTTGGTGAACATCGCTTCAGCTGAAAGATCTTTCTCCCTATGACTACTGGGTGAGAGCTAGGCAATGGGCAGGAGCCAACCACCAACCAGCTGGGAGGACAGCCTAGCCTGGCCAACAGGGACAGCAGCTGGCAGGAGAACATATGGTACTGGTACATCTCTGACCACATATCAGCGCTCAGGGTGTCTCTTAGGAGGGCAGGTTCACCTACAGGTGTGACTGGTTTTGCTCCTGGCAGGTGGCAACTGCTTCACTTTTGCAGTTTGTGCACTCATCCAGAGATGCTGTGAGACCAATAACTCCCCCCGGAAGAGAATATTTTTCTATTTCACATTACTATGGGAAGCAACACAATTGTTCATTTGGTCTTGACTTGTGCAGCATATGAGGCACATTCAGTGCAGCACATGGAGCACACATTTCAGCTATAGAAGTTTCTTGAGTCAAATTTCATAAGCTGCATAGGTGAAAAACACTCAGGGATGTGTTGCTGTACTGAAATATGTAATTATAGCACCTTTTTGTCTTTGAGCAAGTAGCCAAGTAGTTTTGGGCCCTGAATTCTATTTTCAAGATTGACCCTATTAACTGCTATATCTCCAAATTTAAGAATTCCTAACCAAGTTCTCAGATCACTCATTTTTGTTTATTGAATTTGATTATTTTGTTAGCCAAAATGAATTTTACTTAAAATTGAACATATCTATATTTTGTAGGTGTTCAGTAGAAAGGAGCTTTACTGAAATATTTTGAATCAATTGTGTTTAGATTTGCAGTAAGATGGATTATTTGCTTTCAAAAATAATTAAATATATTGTAAAAAGCTGAGTTAAAGAATCTGTATCTTTTGATTTTTTTCTTTAATGATAACACTGTCCTGAAATGCCCCATGCTTCTTAAATGCAGTTGGGTATTGGATAGTACATCGGTACTCTGAAATCCGTATTTCCTCAAGAAATTCAGAATGTGCTTCAAATGCAAACCAAAATAAACAAAACCATTAGGTCGCAAGCCTTTGCCATGAGTCAGTTGTGAATTATTCTGGTCTTTGGAGGCCACATGCAAACTCTCCATCTCCCAACAATAAATGACAAATCAAGCTGCCCACTGGTAGCTAAACAGCCATATATTGATATGCTTCACCGATCAGAATAAACTATTTCCAGCATATTTGGAAATTGTGATTGCTCAGTGCACATGAGATTGAAGTTTACTGTTTTTATTGCAATTTTCTCATTTCTTCAAGCTTTGCTCAATTATTTTCATCCTTGGTGTTTGTTGATGCCCATCATATTGAAGTACCAAAAACTGGGTGTCCAAATGCTTTTTCAAATACTGTAATTAACCCTACATTCTCATCAAATACAGTTGGCAAGCCATCTATTAAAACACATATAATGTAACAATATCAATTTCAAATTATCACTTGCACTATTACTTCCCAGGCTTTTTCTCCCTTTGCTGTCCTCAGAAGTTTTAGCAGCTTTACTAATTCTTCTTTAAGTTCAGTGCAATTCTGAGGTGTTTTCATCTAGTCAAATGGAAGACAACTCACTTTTCGGTGATTTAATTCATCAGTCATATCTCATTCTTTATATTTCTGCTGTATATATTTTTGTAACCAAAGTCTCTAGGCATGGACTCTGCACATTGTCTCTTTCAAGTAAATACTGTCAAATTTGTTTTTCCATAGTAAGCCACGCAGGCTGCCTGTTGACATCAAGCTGAAACAGCACTGATTTTTGCAGAGCTCCACCAATGAGGCAGTGCAGTGGTAAGTATATGAGGACATGGTAGATAGACTGACCAATAGATAAAATAATATGGTTATATGGGATAGATATGTAACTATAACTAAACAAGTAGGTAAAGTAAATTAATTTCATGTAAGAGATTAGTTAATTTGCTTTTCTTCTTCCACTTTGGCATCTGACATGGAAGTTAAAAACAGAGAGAAAATCAAAATTTACACTTAATTTCTCACAAGCAAAATTTACATTATCCACCTAATTTCAAATGTTTTAGCAACACCTGCATAATATGCTTTCTGAATCAATATCAGTATTGACACTGCACAAGCCAGCTACATGACAGCGGAATAAAGACTTTTTTCTCTGATATTTGGTGACGTTAAAATGATCTTAGGGAGGAGAAGGGATGGACATTTTCTTTCAATAAACTATTAAAGGTGAGAATTTAGACAGCTACAGGAGAAAGTCTTGTTAAAATCAGCATAGTTCTGAATTACAGAGAGAATTAAGGAGTTAATGACTGCTTGCCTCCTTGCAAGGCTTGCTTTCCTGCTAGGCTGACTCACAACAGCAATCCACCAGGAAGACTGCTGCCTCGGGACCATTACAATGAAACCATGGGACTCCTACAAGCAATTTACTCTGTAGGAAAATCCCCTCTTGGAACGACTATTCTTTCCTGGAGACTCGCTTGACTTTTCATTGCCACAGCAAGAGCAACTTTTTCCTCTCAATTCCTTCCCTGAACTCTGCCTACGAAAATGGAGAGACTGGCTGCAGAGGAGGCTGCGGATGCTCTCACTCTGTAGCACAGAGAGGATGGCCACTTACTTTCCTACCACTATGCCAATTTATTTTTCACCATGGTGGATGTATAGGGGAAGTCCTGGAGACACTGTAGAGAGAAGAAAGGGAAACTAATTCAGCTGAAAAAACACAGGATTGGGACTGTGAAAATAATTTACCTTTGCTTGGATCAAACTTTTTATTTTTGTCTCACTTAAATGGACCAAAAATTCACCCAACCATAAATATTCCTTTCAACTCTTCACAAAATTCCTTGTGTGCTCCTAAAATAAAAGAAAGACTGGTTTCACAAAAGAAATGAGTGAGTGGCTGTGACCTTTACACTGATGTGGTCAAAGGAAGAACATCAATAATGAGTGTTCTATCAGACTCAGAGAAGTTCCTTCAGGTATCTAAAAGAGTATTCCACTGTCCCAGACAAATCTGGAATTTCTCCCTGTTTTGGTTCCAGCCATATGGATGGACAGCCACCCTGCCAGACAACTCTTCTTCATCTCCCAGCTTTTTCTTATTCTTCCTTTAGCTTCATGAACTAATAAGAGACACAATTAATAGCCACTATGGCCTTTTTGACTACCTCAGTGCTCTGGATGGTACAGACATCTGGGCTCCAAGACTAGAGTCACTCAGTTGCCTCCAAACACCTTGATCACAAACAGTTTGTGCCATGCAAGTTCTCCTGTGAACTGCTTACTGACCAGACTGCACAATTCTTGAGGACTTTCCTATGTTATCACAGAATCATAGAACTGTTTGGGTTGGGAGAGACCTTCAGGATCATTAGTTGCAACCCCCTGACAGGGGCAGGGACACCTTCCACTAGACCAGGTTGCTCAGAACCCCATCCAGCCTGGCCTTGAACAGTGCCAGGAATGGGACTTCCACAGCTTCTATGGGCGATCTTATGGAGTTGTGGAGGGAATAACTTCAATGATGCTGACATTCATCCAGTGTCTGGTGGACTCCCTGAGTTACCCACAATAGGATATATCCATGTAGCTATAAAATTGTGCTGCATATAGAAATAATGTCTGTAATTATTTCATATTGTATAGTACTTTCAATGGTCAAGAGGTTTATTAAAATACCTGATTTTTTCTAAATATTTGAATTATAAAAGTACAGAATATCAAATAGCTGCAAAATACTCTAATGCTTTTAGCTGAAAACAAAAGTGGCTTATAAAAAATCAAAATGTGGCAGGAAGCACTGACAGCCTTGCAATTTGAGCATTATACAGGAATGCCAGCAGCAGCAGCATAATTGCTTTTTTCTAGTTTTTGTTTGGTCCCCATGCTGGCTCACACTGTTAATCTCCATATGACTATTTGTTTCTGAAATCAAGTAAATAAAAGAAAAACAAGGCTCTGAAGGTACACACTGGTTTTACTTGTGTAAATGCAAGAGGAGGATGGATTATAGGGTGATATGTAATATACTTAAAGTTGGTCTGAAGCTATTTTGCTTCTACTTGGTGTTAGGGGAAAATAATGCCATTCATAGTTCCTTGGTTTGAAAAGTAAAAAGAAGTTAAGCAGAAATATTTTGAAATCTGTTGAGCATTTAATACCATTAGATTTGAAAGATGGGGATGGTGCACTGACTTACTTTGAATTAAATTCAGATTTATTTGTGAGTGAAGTTTGAAACAAGAATATAAAAATAGTTTTCCTTGAACATTTTTTTTTTCTCCATGACTTTTCTCCCCCCCACCCTTCTTTTTTTTTTCCCTAGGGGGAGGTTTGCAGGTAGTTTTGGTTGATTTCTACATAAATTTTGGTGACCAGAAAAAGTGATGGAGCAAACCAGACAGATCTCTCATGAGGATTTCAATTATTCTCTGTAAATTCTCCAATGTTTCTTTTGCTTTACTTTTACAAACAAACTGTTTATTTTTAAAAAAGGAACTTCGCCACCAAAGATATTCTCATTTCAATGAGTAAATAAATCAACTATGAACACATTTCTTAACTATGAGTCTCTATACATAGGCAGCTGTCAATGTGAGGCTGTTGCCATCAATTAGGATGCAGAGACTGCACTTCACCATCTGAATGCATGAAACTAGCAAACTCAATATGAGCCAGCATCTATAAATATTTTATAACTTCCACAATTTTAACATTTGGATTAAACAACTGTTTAGTTACCCAGACTTTATGGAGTTCATCTTGCAGTACTTATAAATGCCTGTCTCAAAGACAGATTTTCAGCACTATTGCAAATTTTTCATTAAATTTTGATAGGTGAACTTTTCTTGTCTCAATGTTGTTCTGGTGAGATGCTGCTCCACTGCTATTTGGAGACCAAACCAATCATAAGCACATGTGAAAGGTTATACAAAACTTCTTAAAGCAACAAGCTGAAATTCTCCAGGAGAGATGCAATTACCCACATCCTTCATGTTCTCCAAATCCAAATGTACAGATGAGAAAAAAAGAATCTCCTTTTTCATTAATATTCTTGTTTTAAATTCCACAGCAACTACTGGAGAGGAATTCCATGTGCCAGATGAAAATATACTATTATATTTTATTTGTTTCAAAAGTGCTCTCTGACATTGCTCTTGTATGGTGAGTAAGTCAGAGTAACTGGAGTTTATGATCATATATATGACTCGTTTTCCACCCTGGTGTCACTTTTCCATTTGGAAATCCTAGTCTCTGGCATTTCTGCTGCCCTTCTCTACACCTCCTGTTGCCCTGTCTATGGTGGACCAATTAGGAAGACAAAAGGTGCCTAAGGTATGAGCACATCTACAGTTTAAAGAGGAGCAAAATGATGGTTTCTGCCTTGTTTATTGTTCCTTTCCTAGTAATTGCCAACTTTCTCTTTACCTTCCAAGTGCTCAGCTGTTGAGAGATATGTGATCTCTTTTGGACTTCAGCAAGACATTTAATATTATCTCTCACAGGATGCTTCTGGACAAAATGTCCAGCACACAGCTGGATAAATACATCAGGAGATGGGTGAGCAACTGGCTCATGGGTCAGGCACAAAGGGTTGTAGTGAATGGGGTGACATCAGATAGTGACCTGTCTCTAGTGGGGTTCCACAGGGTTCCACCCTCAGCTCTCTGCTCTTCATCCTCATTTATGACCTGGACACAGGCCTGGAAGGGATACTCAGCAAGTTCACAGAGGATACAAAATGGGGAGGAGCTGTTCACTCCCTCCAAGACAGGGCAGCCCTGCAGAGAGACCTCAACAAATGAGAGGCCTGAGCAATCACCAACCACATGAAGTTCAACAAGGGAAAGAAAGAGCCAGATTCTGCACCTGGGATGGGGCAGTCTTGGATGTGCGTTTAGACTGAGGAATGAGAAGCTGGAGAGCAGAGCTGTGGAAGGGGCCCTGGGGGTCCGGGGCAGTGGCAAGGTGAATGTGACTCAGCAGTGCCCTAGCAGCCAGGAGGGCCAACCCTGTCCTGGGGGCATCAGGCACAGCATGGCCAGCCGGGCAGGGGAGGGGATTGTCCCCCTCTGCTCTGAACTGTGGTTTCCTCGCCTAAAGTTCTGTCTGCACATTTGGGTGCCATGATATAAAAAAGACATGAAGTTGTTAGAGGGCATCCAAAGGAGGGCCACAAGGATGGTGAAGGATATGGAGAGAGGAAGGGCTGTGAGGAGTAGCTGAGGTCACTTGGGCTGATCATACTGGAGGAGACTGAGGGGAGGCCTCACTGTAGTCTACAACTTCCTTGTGAGGGGAAGCAGAGGGGCTAGTACTGATATCTTCACTTTGTGACCAGTGACAGGGCTGAAGGAAATTACATGAAGCTGAGTCAGGAGAGGTTAGATATCAGGAAAAGGTCTTCACCCAGAGGGAGGCTGGGCAATAGAACAGACCCTCTAGGGAAGTGGCCATGGCACCAAGCCTGACAGAGTTCAAGAAGTGTTTGGACAACACTCAGGCACACGGTGTGACTCCTGGGAATGGTCAGGAATTGGACTTGATGATCCTTGTGGGTTCCTTTCCAACTCAGCTAATTCCATGATTCTGTATTTCTATGAACTAGTGACTGTAGCCATCTTTCACATGAGGTCACTTGGCTTAAGGCTGCAGCACCTTCCCATTGAAGAACAGATTGGTGGATTGCCAGAAAACAGAGAAATTCAGAACATATAGGCCTAGTGAATTTGAACTGAATAGAACAGAGGGTTCAACAAGTGTTATACAATACTCAGTGAAAAATTTTCACTCAAAGTTGATAATGCCATTATCAATTGCTGATGAAATTGACTTCTTCAGATACAAAGGTTTTCTTCACTCTAGGGTGAACAGAGTCCTACTAGGAGAACAGTTCAGCATCATCTCCTCCCGTGTAGGTGCAACACGGCAATTCCTGCAGCTCTGATACTCTGGGGTTGGTGAACTCAGACCATTTCTATCCCAGCATCATAAAGACTCCTTCATTTCTGAAAAAACAGAGGATATGCTTAATGAAGTAGAGGACGCAAACTGACAGGAATGTTGGAAATGGGTGGAGAGGAACCAGTGGATCACAAGCAGTGTTGGCAGGCAAGGCGGCTGGCCATTAGCCAGAGGGAAATATAGTGGAGCTGAGTGTTGGCTGTGGCCAGCTGGTGAAAACAAAAATGGAGCACAAGGAAGTACTAAAATCACAAGCTCAGACAAGACAGAATTTGATGTAGAAATTCAAGTTACTCTTGAAGCAATAAACCTTAAAAAAATAACCAACCCTGCCAGTGCCATACGTTATGGTAAGTAGGTGAGACATAGAAAATCCCTTGGCCTCCAAGGCCTGTAAACAAGTCCAGAGAAGTGAAAGCTTTTCCAGGAACAAAAACCAGACATAAAACAGGAGAGAAAAAAACAAAATGCTTTTACAGAAGGACTCAGGGCCTAAATTTTCTCTGGTTGGCCTTTCATCATCATTAGAAAAAGTAAATTTTAAGTTCTTCTGAACAAATAGCAATGTGCATTGATATAAACAGTCATGCATTTAAGAAATTATTGCATTGTCCTTCTTTATGCCAAGTTCCATTCCCTCCCACCCTACAATGTTTTCTCTCAGTAGCCTGCTACCAAAATCACTAAAAATGGCATACATCAAAATTTTAGATTTTCCAATACTTTTGTGCAATATGAAGCTCTGCTAAAGCTGGCAGAAGCCTTGCCTAGCTAAGAATGAGGATATTTCAGATCCATTAATGCTTCCATAGTTCTTTGGGAATTATATTCTCCTGACTAGCTGAAATCCATTATTTAACTTTATAAAAACTCACCTCATGTTGATTCCTGTTATTTCACTGAAGGAATCCACATGCTACAATCGTGCTTTTTTACTGGTTTGCAGAGAGGGGGTGGCAGGGTGTGTGTGTGTATGTGCATGAAACAAAATGGATTATGAATTTTAAAATTGCCAATTATGTTGCATCACACAGCTCAGAGCACTGGCACAATGATGAACCCCAATCCAGATTTTTCAGCTTAAATGGCTTTACATTCAAGCAAGCAAATTAACCATAAAATAAAGGGGGGGTTTTACAAAATATCCCAAGAAAGAATAAACTGCAGATAATAAGCACCAATCTGGTGTTGAATGCTGCCCAAGATACCAATTGTTTTAAGTCACGACAAAGACAGCTGAATGCTCATCTTGTGGGTATAGAGCATGGATGATTGCTTGCCATGAGTATCTTCTCTCACAAATAACAGTTTTTTCGCTTTTAATTTTCTGCTAAATTGGAAGCTAACTGCTTCCCACATTGTCGTCGGAGCACCTGCAGCTGTGCTGGATTTCTGCGCACCATTTCTTTTAGGTAAAACAGCACTCCACTTCCTTGAGCTCATCATTATGTTTATGTCTTCCTTTCATTGCACTGCCGCACTAATGATTCAGGCAGGCTGGTCAGTCATTAAGTGACAAGCAAATGATACCATATGCAACGTGTGACTAATCGGTCTGAACAAATGAAATCACAGACTTGCTTTTCCCATCATTCATTTCACAAACAGTAGCAATGTGGTGCACAGCAGGTAGTTCAGTTAAAACCAGCCTTGTAAAACAAATTTCCCGCAGCCATTTAAGTGCACTGTGATGGATTCAATGCTTTAGCAACCAGACCATGCCCAGGGGAACAAGGGATGGTTTGGGTGAAGGGAAGTGGGGAGGAGGAGAAATGCTCTGTTACATACATTACAGTAATTAAAGCTTTAGTCACCTTATTGGTTTGGGTATTTTGTTTGTATGGATCACAGAAACAACTACTGGATTACCAAATCCAAAACATACATAACATACCCAGTGCTTATCAAGACAGACTACCCAGCTCTTCAACTAAAATTTCCCCAAAGATGCATATTTTATGTAGATTTAAGCAAAATTATCTCTGTTAGCTATAGTGGGAAGTCATACATATGCAAAAGTAGAAGTCACATATTTGTTTCTCTATGCCCAAAATGCCTTTCACTGATTTTAATGAGATACTTTTCCCAGCAACACTAGCATTAAAATATTTAATAGTGAATGTATTTAACACTTATATTTAAAAAGTACAAAAATTCACCCCAGAAAAGTCAAATGTACGAAAAAAGAAAAATGTACAAAAAAGAAAATGTATAAAAATAATGCCATCTGCTATCTTTAAAAATTTGCTAATATTAAATGAAGGCTCTGAGTAGTCATTTCCTAAGTGCCTAGATGAAATGTTTTCTTTTTATTGTGGCTATATGTTAGTTCAGAGTTACATGCTGTTCATGTCTCACTGAGAAAGTAACAAAAAATAATTTTGAGCTTCTTATATTAACTTCTTCAGCATGAACATGAAGAGCTATCTGTCCTTACTATGGTCTTCCCATCCTTTACTCAAAACTACTTTGCAGAGCTGAAAAACCCAAGAATACAAAGACGTCAAACCAATCTATTTTTTTTAAGGCAAATAAACCAAGAAAATCCAAGAGCATGGTAAGAGGTAGAATATAGATACATTCACTTAACCCAAATCAAGGTTTTGAGAAATTACAATCATAGTTAATTAGAAGACAGAAGATGAATTTCTTAAGTTGCTCATGTACCATTTACAGGAGCCTAGATAAGAAAGAACAGGACTCATTCATCTTCCAGCATTTATGTCATTCCACAGGTATTTCTCAAACCTTGTGGAAATATTTGCATAATTAGAATGCAAAACCAATTCCTAACGAAGATCAAACTGTCAAAGGGTACCTCCTTTTGACCTTCTTTGTCAAAGTAGCTTTGTGGGTTTCTGAGTCACTGACAGTTCAGAGGCTGAGAAGGAGGAATGCTGACAGATCCATCCTCCTACAGTAAAAACACACAGTAGGAGCAGGTGGCAGTTTTTGCACATTGCAGTGGATGACCACCTTCCACAGCATCCTCCTGAGACAAAGAGAGTACAAAGTTGAGTTCATGGAGACAGAGCACTTTGGGTGGTTTGCGAAACAGGGACAAGTAAGGAATATATGGATTTGTATTTATACATCTGGAAATTACATATGCAGCATGTCTTTATGAATAGGGATATGGTCCAGCAAAACACTAACTTACCTCCAAAACCTTGGAGTCCTGGTGGACAGTGAAAATGTAGATGTCTTTGCAGCATACTGCCATTAGCAAAAGGCGAATGTGACCTCTGCCTATTCCAAGAAAGAGCTGTCACAGAGCTGTAGAGAGGTTAGATTTCTTCTTCTTACTGACACATTGCCTACATCTCTTTTACAATTTAAGACCCATGTTGATGCATTTGTAATGATCAAACAAGTGCCCTGCAGCTGAATCTGCCAGAGAGCACAGTGTATTCACAGAGCAGATGAAAATCTCATGTATTACTTAACAAGCTCTGTAAATATCTGTAGGAGAACTATAAGGACAGCCAGAACAGATCAAAACCAACATCAGTTTAGACAAATATCAGCTCTCCAAAAGTACCAGACATGGAATATGGAAAAAAGGTTATGAGGACAGGGCAAATTTATACTTCTCTGTATAGTCTCCTTCCCCAAACCCACTTTTAGTTCAGGATTTTTTTTAGTGTCTCATGTTTCTATGCATTTAACAATCAAACATGGATTTATCTCTCATGGATATGTTCAATGTCCTGCAGAATAGTAGCAACAAAGTAGTAAAGACAATAATAAAATCTAAAAGCTGGAAATGGAAACTCAACATATTTAGGATATGGATTTTGCAGTTGGAATAACTAAAAATTGCAATGTTGTAATGAGGTTTGTGGACCACCAGTGAATCTTAATTTGACAAATACCTGCAAAAACTTATTTTACTTTAAAGGGCTGTTTAGGCAACCAGTCGTTATAACCTCAGAAGTCTCCATGTGAGCTGAAGATGCACTGCCTTGGTTCTGTTTATTGATGTCACTCTAGTTCTACAGTTTCGACATGGTATCTAGCTAGTGCTACAGTTTGTAAAGATGCCTTTCAGGAGTCAAACATTTCTGCAACAGTTGTTTATGGTGTTTGTTTGTTTGTTTTCCCAGAGTTGCTGTCCATTGTTTAAGTTATTGCAAGACGGAAGAATAATACCCATTGCCTGTTTCTAATGCATTTTTTCTTTATCATGCCCAGAAGCTTCTGACACAGGATGTCTCATTCAGATCCTTCTTCAGAGAAGATAAAGGCATGAATATCCCAATTGCAACAAATATGGGATTTCATAGAGGGCCACATGCCATTCAATATAATCTAGTGCTTATCTGCATATATGTTTATCCACATACTTATTATTATCAAGTACAGATTGCTACAGAATGTAGTAGAGCACAATGAGGTACCTTTTACACATCTTGCATCTCTGAAGAACCTTTAAAATCTTTCATAGAATAGAGAATTATAAAATGGGACAACACAAGGTAAAAATAATTTTTTAAACCTTTAAAACCAGCATTGCAAACTAAAAATCAATGCTCAGATATTTCCTAGTGACTTTTGTTTCTTTCTCTATTTTCTTTTAAATACTGCCATTAAAAAGAAGAATTACAATGAAAGATGCCCCCATGGCTTTCTGTCAGATGCTATCTTATTTGTAAATACTTTTCGTGGTTTAATTATTCCCTTTGTTGTTATTTTTTCCCTTGGTTAAAGAACAAGCCTCCAAATTGTTCTGTGATCTTTGTATCTATGCAGATGAGATTTGGAAATTAAGGAAACTAGCATTCGCTACATAATTAAGTGCATAAAGAGGTCTGTCACACTTTTTTGGGTGTTTTTATTATTTACAAACAGATATAATATGAAACATTTGGGGGTTTTAGGATTTAAAGAAATATTTCAGCAAGAGCCCTACTAACATTAAGTTGTGTAAGCAAGTGATAAATTGCTGCTTTAGTAGAAAAGCTTTTAGCTTTTCAGTCCCATTGCTCCTGTCCATTTGGCATTGCACCTTCAGCCGTTTCATCTCCTTTAATGAAATATACAGCTGTCTTTACTTATGACTGGTTTTGTACAAGCATGCCTGGAGTGTGCTGTACAAAACTGAGGTCATGAGCAAGGAGATTGTGAAAGGAACAAATCAGACAGTACACCTGGGACTGGGAATGTCACATCGTTTGTTCCTAACTGTTATGAAACCTTTCAGTCCCCACAGAGGCTTTTAGGAGCATTTGAATGCAGAGCTGCTACGCTACAGTTTGTCAGAGTTACTGCTGCACTAATCCTGCAAACAGGTAAGAGAGGAAGTAAGAGGTTATTTGATTCTCCTCTCAGTGTGTGCTATCTGTATGTGTCAGGAGGTTCAAGGATGAAAGTTAGCCCATTAACACAGAAGACATTCTCCTCTTAGAGTGTGTTCACAGGGAACATTGAACAAGGCATGCGCCTCCTCCAGACAGCCAAAAAAATTGCTGGATGAAAAGGGTTCTTCCCTGAAATCTTTAGAGACAGGACTTATAAGCATCTCTAAGAAGGATTTTACAAAAATGCCCTCAAATTGCCAGTGGAAATAGAGATGAAAATCTAATTTATTTTTACCTGATTGCCCACTTTGATCACAGGCTGCATAGCCAACAGTCTTTTTTCCTACAAAAAGAAGCTGGTTTCAAGGCTAGCAGCAACACAGCCCATCTTCATTTATTTACTTTTCCCACCAAGAAAGCACCATGAATTCTGCTCTACTCACACATTTGGGGCTATATCATCAAAAAGATACAGAAATACTGCACATTTTTTATATCCCAGAGGTTAGAAGGGCCAGATGTTTGTTTGAACATAGCTCAGCCAGCCATCATGACCCAAATTCCCAACCAAGGAGTGTCCCCTGAGCTCAAGTACTTCACGGGGAAGACAACAAAAGGGAAAAGAAGAAATAATTTAGCACAGACATAAATGCCAGGAAAACTCTGTCCTTGTTTGATGTGCAGGTCACACCATTCTTCCACTCTCTTGCTGTGCCAGGTGTCTCACTGTCATATTTTCAAACTACTAACAAAAAGTTCAGTGCTACACCTCCAAATACTTTCATCAGGGCTGCCATTTGAGGAGAAAAATACAGCTCCCCAAGTGCACATACTGAATCATAGAATTCTAGAATTGTTTGGGTTGGAAGGGACCTTATAAAGATTGCCTAGTTCAAAACCCCCTGCAATGGGCAGGGGCACCTTCCACTAGCCCAGGTTGCTCGAAGCCCCATCCAACCTGGCCTTGAACACTGCCAGGGATGGGGCACCCACAGTTTCTCTGAGCAATCTGTTTAAGTGCCCCACCACCCTCACAGTGAAGAACTTCTTCCTAACATCTTTTCTAAACCTTCCCTGTTTCAGTTTGAAGCCATTACCCCTTGTCCTATCACTTCATGCCCTTGTAAAAAATCCCTCTCCACCTTTCTATACGTAATGAAAAGCCTCTATAAAGTCTTCCCAGAGCCTTCTCTCCTTCATACTGACTACCCCAACTTCCCAGAAGGTTATGTGGAGTTTTATCAATTCATAGTTTCCTTGAACAGAACTATATGAAATTTGAAAGGTTCCAAAAGCCTTTAGAAATGTATACAAATTATTTTGCAAATACTTGTGTATTTATTATCTCTCCTAGAAACTGCCTCCTGGTTTGCACTACCACTGAGAAAGTACTAAAACTTAAAGTGTGTATGGGGGAGGGGGGCAGGGGTGTAATTTCAATCTTAAACACAGCTTCAAATGCTTATAGAAAAGATGGGCGTTTCTGGACAGATAAAAGTAGACTGAGTTCCTCTCCCATTCCTTATGATGCTGCTTTTCACTCTCATCAGGTTTTTTTCAGCATACCTGTTTCCCTTAAGTTTTTCTTGTTGCCAATGTCCCACATTGGCAACCCCTCCTGGTTTACTATTCTATTTTCTTCAGTCATTATGGCAGCAGCAGACCTCAAAATGCTCTTCTCATGCTAAGGTATCTGTGGGGCTCAGGTTTCCCAAGCCATTTTAGCCTAGTTTTCTAAAGAAGGAAGACTGAGGCAATTGAAACATTCAGTTACTGCTCAATCCCTCAAATTATCTCAGGACTTCCACCTTAGCAATTAAATTTGAAAAAAAAAATATATATGTATAAAATAGATTTATCATACATTTTATGAAAAGTTGCAGCTGGAGAGGAGGAACAGTCCCAGGTTATCGTCTTCCCTCTCTCCCTGAAAATCTGTTGAGTGAAATCCACCTGTTTTCCCTTGGGCTTTTCCTAACCTGACAACCTGGTCAGCCTGTGCCTGCCTAGGGATGAGCCATGATGGACATAGCCTGATGATGCTGAGCCCTGGGGAAAGCTGGCATGGGGAGAATCAGGGCCAAAGACAGAGGAGAGGGAGGCTGAGAATAAAATGGGACCTGGGGGAAAGATGCAGGTTCTGTTGTAGTGGACATGAAAGGATTGAAGATAGAGAAATTAACATGGAAATTGCCTATTTATTTAATTGAAAACCAATTTTCATTGATTTCACTGTTCACAGAACAAAGTATTTGACAAAGAAATTAGTATTCAGCAACTTACTGGTTTTATAATGGTGGTCTGAGGAGAAATGGAAAGAAGTGAAATTTACTTTAAACAATTGTATTTTGCTAATGGAAACCTAACTTTAGCCTTACTGGCATCACTGGCATTTGCAGCCACATTTATTAAGGAAACCATGTCCTCAGAAACTGCAGGCAAAAGGTAGCTCTGCTGCCTAGCTGTAACCCCAGCAGTCAGCACTTGTAGGCATTTTGTTAAAATGAAAGTCTTGGAAGCAGGAACAAGAAATTAATCTGAAAAGTTTTGAAAAAACTGCAGAACTGGTTGTGATCCTGATGCACTCCCACAGAACATCTTGAAATCACTTTGCAAAAACCTGCTGCTTCAGGGAGGCATGAGAGGTGTCACCACAAAGATAGTGAAGGGAAAGAATAACCTGTAAGAGGAAAACAAACACTTTCACTGTTACCCTCCTTCCCCAAAGGCAGAGGAAGGGCATCCAAAGGGCTGCCCTTACAGCTTGCTTGGATGAGATGAGCACAGCCCCAGTGAGGTAATTTTGTGCAGAAAGCACTTGTATGTGCCACTGTTCAGAGGGGCCATTAATCCCAGTATTTCTGACTTTCTAGTTTACTAGTAGATAATCTGATTTATAGAATTGACAATATTCTTTAGCAAACTTGCTGTGCTGTGTAACAATCCAATTCCTGGCCTTTCACAAAAAAGAAAGGACTTGTTTAGTTTGATTCTTTTTATATCTCCTAAAGATGTATATATGTATAAACATTGCACATATATATAAGGTTTTGCATTGTATCATCTAATTAATAAAAATCAATCAATTCTACTAAAAACTGACATAATTTTACCTAGATAGTGCAGAATTTCCATACTGCTGATGTGTGACATTTTTAGAGAGCAGCAGGTTGGATCTGAAAGCACATAGCAGAGTTTGTGCTGTATTAAGTATAGAAAATAAACCAAAAGGAGCAGTTCAATTTCTGGAGTTGTCTGCAAACATTGCCCTGCCAAATTGCATGAAAATGGGTAGAAGATTTGATATGCAATACTAGAAGGAAAATTCCCTCCAAAAATTAGAGATGGCAGCAAAATATTCCTTTATTTTCTCCTCTTTAAAGAAAATATATTGTCCTTTCTTTCCTCCTCCCCACAAAAAATACCCTTTCTCCTTCTCCTCTCCTGACACCCTTTAATTAATGCTCTTTTTTATGTGACATTGCGCTGTGTGGTTGTGTAGCTGAGTGGATGCCTACCCCTGCTGAGGGGATGAGGCACCCCGGGGAGCACCAACAAAAAGCCCCAGCACCCACCCTGGCTGAGCTCCTATGAATAGCTCACCCTTTCTCTGTGAGAGATGTGTGAGTGCCTGTGTGTGAGGGAGGAGATCCACATCTAGATGTAAACACAGCACATCTCCAGCAAAATTCAGAGTGTTATAGGTGCTGCTAACCCCAAATGGGATGTTATCCTTGCCAGCAAGCTGGCGTGCAAACATTGTCAATGTTTCTCAACCAAGGCCGCCACCACACCAAAACAAAATGAACAGAAGATGCCAAACAGATGTGGGACCTGCTGCCCAGGGCCTTGCCTGCCCTCAGGGCTGGCTGGGCATCCACCACCCGCTGTGGAAAACCAGTAACATTGGAGAAGGGAATGGGCCAACAGGGAGAGGTCTGTGTAGCCAGGGAGTGGGAAGAGTCTTGAGTTTCAAAAACTAAATTTCAGTAGTGAAAGCATAAAATCCAAAAGGCACTGAAATACAAGTGTGTCACTGATGACAACAGAGACTTAACACCCAACTCACCTACACAAATTTATATGGATGGGCACCTAAAGCTAGCTCCATATAAAATTTCAGGTAGCAGCCACAGCAGTAACTTGCTCCTGACACTGCATCTGATACGTTAACATGAAGTATCATTCAAACAATACTGTCTTCTCGTTTTCTTTCAGCTTAATTCTCATCATACCAGGCACTCAAGAGGGTGCAGGTCACTGAAATAGAGGTAAAACCAACTAATGCTGCTAGATGTGCAAGGGGACACCTGTTTACCCGGGGCACAAGGCTTTGGCCTTCAGAATTCTAATACGTATGAATAAAATTGTGAAGTAATCTACATTTTAATTGTGCAGTCTGTCACTTGCAGGAGTATTATCTGGAAAATAAACACAAAAAAAGATTTGAACTAGCATTGCAGTAGTCAGTCAAATTACAGAGGGGAAAAAAAGTCCTGAGGATATATTATCTGGAACAGAGCCCAAGTTCTTAGTTTTGCTCTCTTAAAATTAACAAAGCACTTACTGACTTGCAGGAAGTTTTAGGAACTCTAATCTAAACCTTTTGACAAGTTTCAGATGGAAGAAATGGTGCTAACAGAGCAGAACTGCCCCTGACACCCTGATGCCTGCGTGCTGGAAGAGCTGCATGGTATGGGTTGTGTACACTGAATTATGCAGCCCACATTCCCATCGTACCCTGTGTTGTATCCTGGTGTGTGTTCACCCTGTAACATCCTGTGGGTAGCTTTTCCAGCATTGAAACCTTGGGTTAATCTCATGATATCTGATAATTATTGCACCAAATGTGAAGGATTCTGGATGAGTTTCCACTCTTAAACAGAGCTTAAACAGAGCTTCATGCTGTTTTCAGTAACCCAGCAAAATGGTAGATAAAGACTTTGCATGATGCCTTTACAGAAAATAGAAGTGCAGAGCATTATTTCTGGATGTATATGGCAAATGAAGGGCTGATCTGTGTTGAAATCCTGGTCTGAGATTCAGGGGGGCAGAAATTCAGCTGCCAACTCTGTCATACCCTGCAAGAGTGATTTTCAGCTAAAATCAGAGCCAGTAAAAGTCCCAGATGCTTTAAAGTTAGGGCTTGCTTCCAAATTCAGCGCTGGCTGTCATCTACAGACACTGGGGAGGGCATCTCCTGAGCAGTGTGGGTGCTGACCACA
Organism: Donacobius atricapilla; assembly: GCA_013397315.1. Classification (NCBI taxonomy): domain Eukaryota; kingdom Metazoa; phylum Chordata; class Aves; order Passeriformes; family Mimidae; genus Donacobius; species Donacobius atricapilla. Next base: position 65,748 of record WBMY01002455.1, on the reverse strand, counting down.
CGCAGCACAGGAAGCTGAGGGCTCAGGCTGCTGTCTCCCATGCCCCCAGGGCAGCTGCTTTCAGGCACCCTGCTGAAGAGCAAGTGCCACTGTCCCCCACACACCCCGCAGCAGCGGTGCTTCTGTTAGAGAGTCAACAAACCTGCTGCAGCAGTGCCCGTGCTCTTCACCCAGCACCGGCACCGCGAGAATGTCATGGCTGGAGAGACAAAACAGGGGGTTCGTGTTGTGTTTCCTCCTCACCGGAAAGGATCAAAACCGTATCTTACACCTCCTCACGTCCTGTCTGACCTGAATGGGATGCTCCTCTATTTCCTTTGATGTCGGAGGGAAAGACATGAGATTTGACGTTGTGTTCCAAGTCCTTGGACATCACCTGGGGCTGGGAAGTCCTGGAAGTTTGACCTGGTGTCCACAAGACCAAGTACAAGAGCCACTGAACAAATACAGACAGAGCTTGGAGCACAGGGACAAAGCTCTGGGCTCCTCTTACTGCTTCCCAACACACAGCCAAGAGCCTTTAGCAGGATGCAGAGTCTGGCTCCCTCTTGTGCTCTCTCCCTTTAACAAATTTATTTAGGAAATACAATGCCATGGAATATTTTTAATATGTGGCTTAGAAGTACTTCAAACCTTGGGCTGGGGCCCCCATTCACGCTGCCATGATCTTGAAGCCATTCAGGTGAGGAATTCAACTTCTCATTCATTTGGGTAAGCATGCTTTTGGACAGGAAAAAAAAAACCAAGCAAAAGTGGAATGGGATTGCCAAAATGGTTTTCACAGCTTGAGATGTGACAGCCTGGGATGCATGTGTACAGCCTGGTAGGGAAAGGACTTCTCTGCAGAGATGCCTGTTTCATCCCTCTGCCAGCTATAGGTTAGAAATTTCCAAGGGAAGAAGCTGAAGCGCAAAGACATGACATTTCTAGTGTTTTACAGAAGGTGTCATTGTTGTGCTGTTCCATTTGACAAATTTCTCTCTAGCGTCCAGGATGCTGCAAGTCACTGCAGAACATTAATCTTCTTCATTCTCTTTCAGCTACAGTCTATCCCATATTAAGCTCAAGGTTAAATATTTCCTGACAGAGAATTTAACTATACATATAGGCAAATATCACAGGCTTGTCCTCCACTTCATATCCTTTTAAGGAGGATTAATCAAGTACGTGTGTGTGGAATCTCACAGAACCCAACCTTAAATCACTGGTAATAAAAGAAAATCTTTGTTTTAACCAAGTGTCAGTAAAAAGCAGGTTGGAACAGGTGTGACAGTGGTTATAGGATGCCACCTGCTCTCTTTTGCCACATCCAACATGCCTGTGCTTGGTAATGCTTTGATTGTGACACAGAGGCCAGGAGCACAGAGGCTCCCAGGACCAAACGTGGTCCCAGGAAGGTCCCAGCAGCCATCAGGAACCTGCTGATTACAGCTATCCAGCAGGGTCACACCGGTTGTCACAAATACCCCAAATATCGTGCTTTTCTGAGGGCTGCCTGACATCTTACTCACAGAATTAAAGCAGAGGAAGTCACTGATGTATAAAAAAGAAGAAAGCCTAAAACAGCTTCTGCTATGGCTGCTGAGGTGCCCCAGGATGCCAAATGCCCCTGTCTTACGGTGATGTCACACACTTGCAGCTTAACCACCACAACCCACATCACCCCTGCTACTAGTACTGCTATGGCTGTATTTGATACTTTTGCTCCAATTGACCTGCTATGATGATGCTATTTTCCCAAATCAAATTCTGCCACAGACAGTTACCTCGTCCACAAATGATTTTTCACTCCACACAAGCTTTCAGAAAAACAAATGAGAAGCCATGCCATAGAAACAAGAGAAGAACAAGGTCAAGATCACCTTTACTGGGGAGAAATGGGCCACTCAAGACTTTGCTGCTGAGTGAAGAAAAAGAAAAATCGCATCCCATTCCCTGCCAGAACTAAAATTAGTCTTTCCTTGTCTGCAACCAGATTAATGAAATTATGAATACAGAACTATGTGGTTTGTAAATGCAGGACTTACCTGACATCTCCCACAGACTGGGCATAAGAGCCTAAAATTTATGACAGCGTATCTCTATAAAACTGTAAGGCTCTCTCCCATATGAGAGGGGCTGAACAGATATCATCCATGTTTGGAACTGCTCTTGCCCAGATAAGAGCAGCTAAAATGCATTGCCAGCTCCCAGCTAGTGGGACTTAAGCATAGGCAGTCCTCTCTTAAGCAAAGGAGCCCCTAGATGGCATTGTGAGACTCCTCTTCCACTCACCAACACTGAGCTGAGATGGGGTATTTCCGGCCTTTTTTTTCCTTTTTACATAAAATAAATTCCCTGACCTCGCCAAAACAAAACACCCAAGCAAACAAAACAAAATCATAAAGAACAAAAAACAAATTTAAAACCCCAAGACGAACACTACACAAACTTCAGATTATATTACTTAAGCTCACTGGCATGTTAAATATATGAAATCAAGACAGGAAACTTGATCTGATGCCTTCCCAGCTTGCTCCAGCTAGAAACATCTCTTTGTAGATTAAAAGACAAGCCAATATGTTTTTGTTATATGTAAGTAAGTTTACTTACACTTCTACTATTATCTGCTTTGTGTAACTGCAGTCATGCCTCAGGTTGGTGCCATTATAGCATATTTAAATTGTCTTGCTTGGCCAAACAACATTTAGGATCACCACATTTCCTTTCTTCCTAAAGCATTTTGCTTACACTCCTTAAGTGAGCTTCAGAAAAGATGCTGTGAGGTAGTCAAATATTAGTCTTTTCACCATAAAATATTTAGGATAGAAATAGAACTGATAATCAGTTTTTGTTGCCCTGAACTGCTCTTTTCTCCATACTGTGGCTGAGGACTTAAAAAACACAGGAGAAGAAAGCCGGATTACTCCTACTCCCCATTAAATATAAAAAAATATATACTGCTGTTTTACTGGTAGCAATGAGTTAGGAATGGGGTAGGCAGGAACATTAGGATATTACTGACATGTACAGAGTTCACAAATGGTCACTCTCCTGCCTGAGACACTTCATGCTCTTTGCAGAGTATACAAAAAGGCAGCCCTGGGAAAAAAAGTAGGAGGAAAGAACTATGATGCGAACCAAAAGAACATCAGAAGGCTTGCCTAGAGTGGTAAAAGCAGGAACTAAATTACGGCCCTGGATCAGTGCCTTCTAGCACCTCCAGACACTAAACCTCCAGGGTGAAAAGCAAGGTTCACCAATTTTACCTTGCTCAAATGTGCCCACACACTGATTCCTATGAGCAGCAAAAATTCCGCTGGATAAGAACTGACATGAATCAGGGAAGAGTTGGCTTCTTGCTGGCCACAGAGCACCATGGGGATGAGGAGCAGTGCTGCAGCCTCCAGCTGTACTCCCCCCGCCCTCATCTCTTCCAGCTGCCTTTTGAGTTCTCTCATAGACATATGTTTATTTCTGAGCCTTTCCTGACTCTTCCAGATTTGGTCAAATACGTCTCAAATACCTAAAAATCTATAAGGGATGAGAAAAGGCAAAAAAAAATCAGACATTTTTCTTTAGAAACTAGGCTAAAACCAGTTCTTTCCCCTCAGTTGTATCACTCATAAGTTCTTTCTCCCACAAGTACTCTCTCTGACTCCAGAAGTGACTACTGGTATAAAGAACACAGCTCAAAATCAAAATCTAGCAGCATAGTTCCCTAATCTGTCAATCAACTGATGGTGCAGCCCTGTGCACCAGACAGGACACAATTTTCTAGGTCACATTACCTGGGTTTTGGCCATAGTATACATTTGTTGGCATTCAGCCTGAAATTCTACAAACCAGGAACAAAAAGTAGTCCCCCTTCTTTCAGTTAAGTGGTTAATAGAAAAAGCTAAAGCAAATAAGCTAAATGCCACTAGAGCCCAAACTATTACGAGAGCTGGTTGGTATTTTGGCAAAATAAGAGATCCAAGGAATAAACCACTGTCAGTGGCAAGCATTTGAGGAAGATCAAAGGATCAGACTGGAAATGTACCTACCTGTGGCCAGTGAGGATGCCCCACAGTGGGAACAGCTCCCAGGAAGAGCAGTGTCTGCGTCTACTGGAGCAGGTTGCTCCAAGGAGCCTAAGAAAGGTGCAGCACCTTTCTCCACCTTTCAAAATGCCTCCTCCATGCTTGCAGTTGTGGGCTGCATCATTTATCTCTGCACAAGTCACTTTCCCTACCCATAAAACCACCTCATTTCCCCAGGGTGGGCTTATCCGGCCAGTCAGCCAGCACAGGGAACAGACAAGGCAGCAGAGGAGGAGCAGCTGTAGAACATTCACCATCTGGGATGGGCACCCTCAAAACAAAGTAGTAAATACCTCAAAGTCCATAGAATAGAGAGCCTGTATAAGCAACACCATGGCTGCTCCACCAAGCAGAAAATGGGGCAGTTCTCTGGAGATAGAGAGGCTGTGAGCAGCCATGCAGGAGGAGGCTGTGCCCTGCCACCCTTCAGCTTCAAGTTGTCTCCGTCAGGCTCTTGCCTCTTTTACCTTCACTGACTCTTACAGTGTATAACTGGTTTAGTGAGCAGTCACAGGGGAAGCATCAATGGTTTGGAAGTGCTCAGGGATGGGTGAGGCTCGATCTGGATGGTGCTCTAGTGCCATGTGACCTTGGCCATGTTTCTCTGCCTCTCTTTCCGAAGTTTCTTCTCCTTAAAACAGCAACTCCTCTCTACCTCCTGGTGCCTTCAACTGGTGAGCATATTCTATTTTTCTTCAATGCCCTCTGAGTGGCACTAAATGAGTAAGACCTATTGACAGTATTTTTCGCCGCTGTCCAGGAGCACTCTTCTTCCTCAAGAAGAGCAAGTGTCAGCAGTCCCTGTTATGGACTCCAGGCTGTCACTGTGACCGTAGTTGCAATATCACAGCAAGTCTGGGGAAACCCCCAGTGAGCTGCACTCCTTAGCTGCAGCAGTGGTAAGGTAAAGCACAAATACCCATGCTAAGTGTGTAGCTGAAATATGAGGTTTACTATGCAGAGGAGGCTTGCCTTGCATATGACTACAAAATGCTCCTGTCTCATCAATTTGCAGCTTCCCTGTGTCACCATGTGGCAGCTGCAGCTGGCGGGCTGCAGCTGTGCTCCTAGGGGTACCACTGATACGGAGAACAGAGCCACACACTATCACCAGCCTGCCAGGAGCACTTGTACAACAGCACCTTCAGAAGAAAACCCAGTCCTTGGGCTCACAAAACCCATCCTTTGGCTGAACAGTGAATTCAGCCTCACACCATTAACCCAGCAGGCTTGCCTTTGTCAAACAGACTCAGACAACTATGCAGCATGTTTGGAGAAGCTGCCTCAGACCAAATGCTCTCACTACAGCCAACAGCTTTGGATGAGATGCTGACTCCAGGGACTACTGACAGATGAGAAGGCAGCAGTCTTTATTCCCATTAGCATCTGTCCTAAGTGAATTTGCACTCTCATCATAAAGCCGGAAAGTTAAATCCAGGGTAGAACATGCACAAAAAAAAGCTGAACAGATAATCCCATCAGTCCACTTAAACGGGAATCTGAGTCAACAAATCTAATGAAATGGGGTCAGTGGACCACGCATATGACAGAGGAGCCTCTCACTGCTGCATTGTGTCCTGCAGTCCCTCAAGGTCACACTAGCAGTTTTGATGCAATAAACTAACTCTCTGGCACAGGATTTCACCACTAGATGTCAATGGTATTCTGAGTTTTTGAAAGGGAAGATACCGTTAGAAGCAGGTTAACTGCAGGAAAAATTTTTTCTGGCTGACACTGGCCAACCACAAGTCAACCAAACCCTTTGCTTGGCCAGGATGCTGATGTACTCTTTGCAGAGATGCCCTTAATAAGAACCCTGTCTGTTTTACAGTAACATGTGACTCCAGTAGTTTTTTGTCTGGTTATTTCTGGGAAATTATGCCAACTTGCACCATGCTACTATCTCTCAATATCCTCTGAAAACCTTAACATGTAGCTGAAGTCTTTCCTCATTTGCATTTGTACAAAGCTATACCAGGTTCCCTGGACTCTCTCAAATTGGTCTGAGGATTCAGTCATGTTTACAAAATGCACAGAATTAAATTTGATTGACTAAACTACTTTATACTCTTCAGCAGAAATTCCAATTTAAAAGCAAAGTGAATTATCTCACTTAAAATTATGTAAACCTCATCAAATAAGCAGCAAACAAGGGTCTAAATGAATTTGAGACTAGTGAGTTTTCTTCAGATTTGGATGTTATTTTCCCTTAACAGTACTCCACCTCTGCTGTGCTGGACTTGTTCAGTTCCTTCTACATCCTGTCTTATGCCCCCCTTATAGTTCCTACCATCACGTCATCACTTATTTGGACTTAAAAACATGACCTCCAACCAACAATGTGCCCTGAAGCTGGAGCATGTAGCTGTAGCCTTGAGCCAAGTTCAATGCTGGCAGCTGATGTCAGCCACAACAATAATTTTTATCATTGCATGACAGAGCACCTAATAGCTCTGCCTGGTCCTCTTCTGGCACTGCACCACAATGAGAAGGATTGGCCTTGTATGAAGCCCAGTACCAGTAGCAGATAAAGCAGTTCAAGGTTATTTGCTACTTTAAAAGTATTTCAGATTGGATAGAGAGACCATATTCTGTTTTGTAGTGTAGCCAGAGACTCGGAGTCTGACAGCAGAGATTTGGTACCCTGGGTTTTTAAAACCCAGTGGAAATCAATAGAAATTCAACTTGATTTCATAGTCTTTCTGAATGAGAGGGAGGCAGACTTATGACAGAAGCTGGCTTTGTTTTGATGAAAGTTTTACCAAGCTGCTTGATACAACCTGAAGACTTCAAACTTCTGAGGGCTTTATGGCCTAAGAATTGTCACCAGGAGCTGCTGAGCTGACTTTCTCAGCAGACACTTGAGTGTACCACAGTCACCCCCCTCAACAGCCACACTTGGCTGGGGGCAAGCCCACAGTGACCCCAGTAACAGCTTCATTGCTCATGAAGCAACAAAACCTCTGACTAGTATTATGGAGAGCTCTCACAAACATTTGTCAGGAGCCTCCATAACTTACCAAGGAGGTGCTTGATCTGGGACTGGATCCTCATCATCCTTTTTCATTTCTATGTCTGAAACATCCCTATTTACATTTGCTAGTAAATTCCCTTCCAGCAATCCACAGCTCTTTGCTTTCAAGCCATCTGTCACAGCTGGCAGTACCTCTCTCAAGGGACACTTCACCATTTAGGTTAAATAGACAAGTTCTGCCAGTGCCATTTTTCCCTGCTAAGTAGCACTCCCATCTAACTCATCTCCTACAGAGGCAGCCCCACACTCAGCTGGGACAACAGTAAGACTTTTCCTTTCCTTCCCTTTATTTTTCTTTATAACCTTATCTGGAGCACTAGCAGTCACTCTGAACCAGCCCTTTCTCTGCTGCAGACAGGGAAGGACTTGAATTGGTGTTAGCAACAGCAGGAGAACAGAACAAAAAAGCTGCAAGTTTTGGAAGCCCTGACAACTTTCTGCAAGAAAATCTAATTGAAAGACTAAGGAATTTATAGCCCATCTCCTTGCACAAACTACCTTTTAAGACCTATCTACTCAAGGCAGGCTGCCCACCCTAGTTACTATCCTTCAGTGTGGTTTAGCTCATCTGCTTCTGCTTAAAGGCATCTTCGTGTCTTGCTCATATACTTCTATAAACTTATACAACTGAATCACATTTTCAACTAAAAAGGGTAAAGTTTGGTTTTCCAATCAAGTTTTATTCTCAACTATGTTGATTCACTATTCCTTAGCACCCCCAGGTCTACTGTGACTCCTTACCAGAGAGATGAAAGGTGAAACCTCAGGCATAGGAACCAGTGGCACTAGGACAGTGAAGAGCACTAAAGGCAGGCCACAAAAGACCTCTTAATAAGAAATCAGCCCTGCTTAAAAGCAAACACAGCACTATCCACCTCTCCCTGCAAAGTAACAACTTCACCAGCCAAAAATCCTGGAGCAATCAATCAGACCCATGTAGAGAAGACCTTCCTTTTCATCTACTGCATTTGAGTGACCTCCCAAATGGCCCTTCTCTTTCCTATCCCTAAAATGAGTTTTTCCCTGGGTTTTAGCTGCCTGGTTTCTCTGGGATGGTTGTGTGGGTTTTGTTGTTGTTGTTTGGTTGGTTGGTTTTTTGTTGTTGTTGTTTGTTTGTTTGGTGTTGGTTTTGTTTTGTTTTTTTTAATGGGGAGGATTGCCTCTACCTTAAGATTTCCCCTGGGGAAGTCGAACCCAGAAAAGGTCAGCAGCACTGTTCGGGGTAAAGGAAATTTTCCAAGGCTTTCCAGATCATGCTGAGAGGAAAGGGAATATCTTTACAAACATTTTGACGGGTGAAGGTGTGGGTGTTAACTTCTTTGAAATAGGTCTTTAATGTCTCCACTGACTTCGGGCTGTAGGTTTGTTGCAGAGCCCGGACAGCTTGGCTCCTGAAATGGACAAGGGTCTGCACAAGCCTGAGCCTAGGGGTAAAACAGTAGGTCCAAGGGGGGGAATATGTGGTAGGCAGTTCGGGAAGGCTGTACCTCCCGAGTACCTCAGCCAGTGGGGAAAGGAAGAGGACAACAAGCAACCAGCAGTTCAGGATAAAAGGAGGGTGAGCCTTCCGAAACCCCAAGAGAGAAAACCCCGCGGCCGTGTGCCCCAGTGGACTCTCTTCCTTTATTCGAATAAAGTTGCAGGATTCCTCTGTCCCTTTTTTACGCATAAACCTCTGGCGTTTGTGGATTTTCCTGATAGTGCCACTTTCCCTCCCTGGCATAAGAGGAAAATGCTAGGCTGAATAGTTCAGCTAGTTCCCTAATGCATGGAATCTCTACGTGCATGGATTTGCATCTCTGCAAGTAAGTGGTAGTACAAACCTCCTGGAGAGACCAGCTGCAACTGCTTACCACTGCAATGGGCAGTGAAAATTTAAATGATGCAGACTGTATCACTGTCATACTTTTAAAGGCTCTGGAGGCAGATGCTGCTCAAGAGTGTTAACAGAGGTATTATGAAATGGCAGAATATTCTGAGTTAGAAGGGACCCAGAACGATGATCAAAGTTTATCTCTTAAATGAATGGCCCCCTACTGGGATCAAACCCACAACCTTAGCTTTGTTAGCACCGTGCTTTAACCAACTGAGTTGATCTCAGGGCCATCAACAGAACTTCCTCCAAACAAGAGGGAATGCAGAACACGTCTCTTTGAACAATAGTTTGGCCCACCTTTGCAGGCCTCCTCAGTCCTCCAGACTTAAACAACACTGCTCAATTCTTCCAACTCTAAAACAACCACAAGCATTTCACAGTATCATTGTACCCATAAGCGTAAGGTGCCAGCCCACAGGTCTCCAGTAAGAAATGGTGGACATTGTAGGAGTGGAAGACTTACCTTCTTTGGATTTTGCTGTTGTATCTCAGTTGCTATCCCACAGCAGAAGACAGCAGGCTCTGGGTGGCATGAAAGTCTGCTGGGATGTGAAACACAGCAAATATCTGGGAGGTTTGGTTTTCAGGTTGAGCATTTTTTTCCTCCTGAGATGAGGAAACCATGTCTACCTGAGGTAGAGCAATTGCCCCCATGCAGGTCAGTGCTGCTCTGCACGAAGGGCTGTGCTGGCCCCAAGCAAACTGCCCCCACCTGCTGCCTCTGGGGTCACACAGCTCCTGTAGCAATGGCTCATCACAGACCCCTCTGATTACTTCAGTTAAAATTCACAGAGTCCCTCGAGCAGCTTAGATCGCAGACCTTCACCGATCAAGCTCTTTTTGTTGGAGAGGGATAGAAGAGCCCTTATTTAAATAGTTTAGCAAGATGGCCTCAAGGGACAACATCTGCAGCCCAGCAGCCTCTTCTCGTGGCTCTTCTAGCACAACTGGAGCTGTAAAGCAGCTGTCCTCAGCTCCACATCCTGCCATTTGCAAATCATGTAAAAGATATTATCACTCTTCTTGCGAAAGTCTCCCAGCAAGGGCAGTGGAGGGTAGGAGAGCTCTTTCTGCAAAGTTAGCTGCTTGTGTATAGCCTCATCTGGCTTAAGAACTGCAACAGGTTTGGAGGTTCTCTCCCAGTCTTCTGGGCTACACCATGGAGAGCAGTGATATCCAATGAAGGGACAGTGATAAACCCCTGAGACCGTAAATTCTTCAGATTGTTCAACTGGATATGGGGAAGTATGTCTGTCTGTAATGTATCTTTAAATATCATTACAGAGGAGTGTCAACAATTCAGGCTTATTTTAAATATTAAGGTTAGAATTCACCCTGTCTATATAGTAACACTAGCACAAACAATTTTAAGGTCAGGCTTAAAACTACTTAAGGTGCAGGCACTCAGAGGATTAAGTACTGCCTATTTGTAAAGCACTCTGAACAGACATTATGTTGTAAGTACCAAGTGTTATTTCTGCCTGAAATAGCCAGGTTTGGCTTGCTGGTTCCTGGGGTTTGCAAGTGGAAAGGAAGAAAGGACAGGGCAAGCCTCAGCTGCTTTACAGTGCACTTGCAGCCTATCCTGAGCTCTGCTTTCCTGCTGCAGACCAGCCCAGAGGAAGGAACAGCATCATCAGGGCTGACTGATGACAGGGGAAAGCATCTGCTGTCCTCAGTAAGAGGATCAAGTGCCAATAAGGAGACTACAGAGGATATGAAGATAGATTTATTCCTCCCCTCTCCCACAGGGACTTCTCATGGTGGCTCGAGGCCCCTCTTTGGCTGCGCTGTGATGACAGGCGCAGCTGAGGCCCCATTAACATCATTCCTGCTTTGAAACATTGGTACCAGCAAGTCCCACTGACCAGAGACAGATGAGCAGCTCTGAAAGGAGTCAGGCTCCTGAGCCTCTGTGCGAGTCTGCATCCATCTCACAAATGCAGTGAGGGTCTGTGGAACTGAGTGACTGGAAGTAAAATATTCCACATAGGAACAATAAGTATGTGTGGTAGGCATAAAGGCACAGAGCCCAGACTTCATTAAGGTACTTTTTATATTTTGAAAAGCAATATTAAAAAACACTGGAAAATGCAAGATAAACATAACAGTTGCTTCTACAAGTTTTAACCTTGTATTGCTTGGCCATTTTGACATATAAATTATTGCTTACTAGCTCTCATAAATACACGACACAAAATATGTACAGAGGCAAACAAGCATGAAATATGCAAAGGAAAACATTGGCAACATTGATTCTGGTAAATCAGATTATTTCATACATACCATGTCTCATGATGGTGGATAACTACTAGCTGTAGTCCCTGAGAAGTTAGGTAAATACCTTGATTTGGGGGTTTCTATTTTATTACTTTTAATGCAAGCTGACACCATTATGGCACTCCAGAGAGACCAGGCAGGTGTTCTTACCTCAGCTCATTGACTTCATCCCAGTGTTTAACAGTGTATAAGATGACAATAAATAGGCTATGCAAATAAATATTACTCTGCTAAAATGTTTAGTATTTACATCTTTCTTTGTAATTTTACAGTAGGACAGGTCTAATTTCTGATAACACCCTTTCTTTTGCTATGCAAATGGAATTTATTGCTATTCAAGATGATGTTGGAATCAAAAAGCTGTGTTAGAGAAACATCTAAATTTGTTGCCACAAAATCCCCCATCAAAGAGGTATAAAGTGACACAGTTCTTTCCTTTGTTCTGTCTAATTACTCTTAGGTACTAAAAAAAAAAAAAGTATGCAGAGTATTTAACCCCAGATATGACTGTAATAAATGGAATTTACAAGATTTATAGATTTTATACCACATAACCTAATTGCACTATTGAAGGATGTAAAAAACCCACATAGTATCACCAGTGCTGGACCCTGGCAGAGGCTGTATAGTGTTGCCCTTCCCCAGTACAGGGTTTACTTCTAGTTCTTCTCCTAACTTCCACACCTTCAAACAACTTGCCAGTCTGCAGCAAAGCTCTGCAATACTGTGGAATACCTGTAGAATGAAGACACAGAAGGGCCTTTTTTAAATTAGACGTATTAGCTACAAGTTTGGGCTATCTACTTTTCCTTTATAGTAACAGTTTTAAGGCCCAATTTTCAACATTGAATTGATGCAGCCATGTTGGATCCTCACACTTGAAACTTAAATCCAAGTTATACAGGTCACGATAAAAACAAGTTTGTAAAGCTGTGACTAGTTGTCCAATTAGTCACAGCACAGATAACATGGTTAATGCTGGCTGTGTGCCTTCAGACTGATTTTATGCCAGCTGCAAGTGGTAGACACCTGATTTAATGTGAAATTACAGCGGTGCAGAAAGCCAACACCTCAGCTGGCTCAAAGCCTATTGGGATGAGTTAACCTATCCTTCTACTTCATTTTGTGTTGGCAGAGTGAGGAGTGTTCCAGGTAGGTCTATCAGGCTTTCAAATTAAAGCCTTGGCACAGAGTCATCTATCTTCTTTTCTTTTTTCTTTTCCTTCTTTCATTTCCTTGTCTTTTATTCTTCTCCAACACAGCTGCTGCTTCATCCATGGTAGCTACCAAAACTATCACAGAGCCAAATGCAGTGAACTGAGAAACAGCCTCACCATCTCACCCTGAATACCTTTGAATCTTCCCTCTCCCACAGATTTCCAGAACAACTTTGTGGACTAGAGTGTTACACCACACACGCTGAAGCATGCAGGCTGGTCTACACACAGGCTCCTAAAAATAATGCCACAGTAAAAAAAAAAAAAAAAAATCACAAGAGGGAGCCCAAAACCCAGGAAAGCATCCAGGTAACGTGGCTAGGTTGGGAATTCCAAGTGCTGCAGTCCTAGGAAGGACTGCAAAAACATAAGCAACAAATTGTATCTGTTTTTTGTTCTTACACTGCAAGAAGGAGCCCACCACAGCTAGTATCTTCACTTGAACAATTTTGGTCTGTTTGCACAAAAGAGTTATTTACAATATGTGCAGTCACATCTACAGAAGAACATAGGAAATTTTTATTCCATGGCCAGCAAGTTTATTTTTTTTTTCTTTTTACTGGGTAAAAAGAAATTTTTTTTTCTTAAAAAAAAATCATATAGTATTTGATAATAACAAAGTACAAGCAAATACATTTCTGAAACATCTGTTTCCTTTACAATAGATCTATACAATATTTCACAGATGGGAAAACTGAATGCATTCTACAGGTTCCCCCACAGACTACTTGTTAAAGCCGCTTTTTTAAAAATCCCTTTAAACCAGAGATAACACAATGATGAAGAGCATGCTACTTCAGTATTCCCACATTTTAGTAAAGCAGCATTTTCTTGGAAGTCTTCCTCATGTGGAAAACATATGACAGAGATGGGCAAGCATGCAATGTATCCCCCCTGCTCTGTGAAGGGACCATCACCTGAGTTAGTGCACAAACACGTGCCAAAGAGCACCCTGCACATCGCCTGTGGCATTCACTAGATCATTTCAGGGCAACTTCTTAGCACTGGAAACCAGGTGATGGTGGTGCTCAAGATGTAGGTCAGCTGTAGATGTGACTTTAGAAATGCTGCCTCAGCACAGGCCCAGATGCAGTACTTCTAACTACATGAGAACATGGGGAGCGCTGTGAAAGGGACAAAAGCAGTAAAGGGGCCCTGATGCTGAAGGCCTGGTGTGTATGCAGGTCACTACACTGCTACCCTACTAGGGGCACCTTTCTGTTCTTTAAAAACTAGAAGCATGTGCAAATTAGGTGAAGTTTTACTTATTGAAATGGTATTTCCAGTGGGGGGAATTAGAAATGTAGATGGATCTAGGCATTTGTCTCTGAATAGATACCAAAGAGGCTGTAATCCAAGCAGAAAACAAAGCTCCTGCTATAATAATTTATAACACATTAGCTACAGGAGGCATTGCTAAATCTGAGATAGCTGAAAAGGAAAAAAATAACGTTTGCAGTATACAAACAATTATGTGCATAAATTGCAACAGAAGTGGACTGGCTCTTACAGCACGTTTTATAAAGCATATTCTTAAAGGAGCCATAACAGAGTGAACTGTTTACTGCTGACCTCCACATCACAACACACTCTAGAGTTTCATCTGGTTGCACTGCCTTGTTATATATTCCTGTTCCAGGTTGCTCACACATCTCAAATACTATGCTCCAGTGGACTCATGGGAGCTGCACAGATTGCACATTATTTTTGGCAACAATGCTTTGGCAGCCTTGAATTAGTGAGGTACATACTGTGATGAACTGGGAATCAATCCCTTGCGGCATGTTGCTTGCTGAAATGTTTTGCTGCTGTGACATGATGATTCCTTTCAAATACTGGCAGAATCTGCATTGAAAGCTACACTGGACCAAACAATATTTTCACAGAAACCAAGCTCCTGAGCTCAAAGGACACTGCCCCACTCCCTCAGGTCCCAGTGATCAGCGGGAATGGCACCAAGCTTGCCCTGCAACTCTGTGAGCAGCTCCTTTGCTGGCTCTCGCCTGATTTTCCTGCCCATGTTGTGTGAGCTACTGATAAAACTCAGTAAACCATTCTCATAAAGGGAAGCAACATGCTTGGCATAAACATTCACTTAATTCAAAGTGCTTCAGTTACAAGGTTATACGAAGCTGGGGACGCTCACGCTCGCGGCTCTATCCTGTGAGAGAGCTCAAACAGAGCTTGCTGGTTGTCGATGACATGCAGGTGGTGGACGTATGGCTTCAGCTCGTGATGCTCTTTTGAAGGAACTTCATTGCCTGCAAGACAGGAGAAAGGGGACAGATCAGAAAGCTGTGCCTTGCCTGCCGCTTCTGTCCTGCGTCTCAAAGTCACTGCTGTGCCACCTGTCAGGTGCTAGACAGCCACAGGAAAGATGGCCAGTAATCCAAAGGACTTGTGTTTAAGTGCAATGCATGAGGTAGCAGCTAGATAGAGAAAAGGGGAGAAGAAAAAAAGAAATAGGCAATTCTGGGCAGCCAGCATGCATAAAGGAGGGGGACACGAGGACGGCGAGAAGCTGACTCTTCCCAGGAGGAAGATTTAGTTCTGCTGGCAGTACAGGCAGTCCATCCCCTGTAAGGGCAGTTCAAGGTTTCCTTTGTACTGCTCTGGCAGCACAATGGGACCTTGAGCAGGGGTAGGCAACCCAGCCTGCAACTTTTTAAAAATTTTAACGCAATCCACAAGACAGCAGGCCCTGGATGATTTTCTTCAGAGCCGGTGAAAGGTGACAGTGCAGCAGATGGATACAAAAGCTCTTCAAAGCTGCTCTGACAGGCTCCCCATTTTGATCTGTTAGGCTTTTGATTTCTGATCTAGTAACAGAGACAAAAGTCATGCTGTTATTTCATGGGAGTTTACACAGCAAGAGGAATTAGCTGTGTAACAGACAAACCGAAGGGTGGCCTGAATAGCAGCTCTTCCCTGTTACAAGCTTTATGCTCAAAATGGGCTTGTGGGAACTCACTGCCTGTGAAACTCTCCAGCATGACTGGTACTAGCAGAAACAGATAAAAGAAAGCTAAGCCCAAGATCCATCAAGGCAGGCAGAGAAAGCAGCATTGCTGACTTCTGGCAGATGAGCAAAGGTTGGAAAGCTCCATTTGTGTCCATGTCCTCAAGGAATTTTTAATAATATTGCCATAAATTTAAAAAGAAAACCCTTCAAAATTCCCTGAACATATCAGCTTAACTTATACACGTCTTTCCTCTTCTTTGTTTCATTATCATCCTTTTCTCCACACTCTCCAGCTCATTTTCCAGGAATCCCCAATCCTACTTGTTTCTGAAGACATCTCTGTGATGCTGTGTGGGTAACACGGGATGTGAATGCAGCCAGTTCTACATGTGGCTGCTAATGGGGCTCCTGAGAAGCTGTTTTAAAGAGCTCTTGCAGAGCAGCCATCTAACTTGAGCAATGTTGGAGAGAACAGGATAATGTGATAAATTTGTGTCAGGATACAGAGCTGACCTTTTTGTTCTGAGGGAACAGGATCCCAGCAGCTGTGCTGAACATAGTGAAAAACATTTGTATTTCTCATTAACACCTCAAATGACAAAAGCTTGAATTATGTTATTTTCTCAGGCTGCTTTTCCTCACTTTGGAAATGCTATTATTTGTTTTCAGGATTTAGAATATAAATGTTATTTCCATTAAGCAGGCATTTCAGTTTTATTTGGAACTTAACCAGTTTCTAATCCAGAAACACTTTGGCCTGCAAGCTTAATACACGTGATACAGTTCATAAACAATAATAATATTCCTTGCTTAGCTTTCTTTGAAATCCTACAGTGAGTTGCCTGCTGCTCTTAGGCCAATCTGGGAATTGATGCAGTAGAAATATTCACATTCCTGAGAGCAAAATAAGCCCACTAGAAAAGGAAACTGTCCATAAAGTCTCAATAAATATTCAGTGAATTCATTTCATGCCTAAACGAATTTTAGGGAAAAAAAAAAGTGCCTACAGGGATGTCTGTATAAGCTGCTTTTTAAATGCCAGCTTCACAATAAATCAAGTCTGTGCTAAAATAAAATAACAATTGCCTACTTCAAACTACCAGATTATATGATAAATCTCAGGTATTAACCTTGGATTTATGCTGCAAGACTTACAAAATCACTTGGCAAAATAAAAAAGGCAAAAATGAGATACAAGATGTGCAGGTAAAGTGCAAAAAACCCTCACATCACTGAAAGGAACCGATGTTACTTTTCACAATACCAAATAGGAGACATTTTCATTTACAGAGGTGTGGTTTGGATTAATCAGTATGTCCTTCAGTATTTGAATTAAAAGAATCTTGCTTCTTCCCACCCTCTTCCTCTCTTACTTCCATTTACATACATTTTTATATATTTATATATATATTTAGAAAAATTACTCAAGACCAATAATACTGAGCAGCCTTTGTGTAAACGTAATACTGTATATACATGTGGTAATTCTATAAAGCAAACATGTTATGTTTAACAAAACTCTTCTAAGTTTATTATATTACCTATTATTCTCCAAGCTACCTGTATTTATAATTAAAAGATGATTATTATACTTTTTGTTGGAGTCAATGCTGACAGCTGCTGAAAAGTCAGTGGAAAAAAGATAATATTCAACTCTTATTTTCCCCAAGGCTGCAGCACAGTTCTGAACTTCTTTGAAAGAGAGGTTTTAGTGGCCTCAATAAACAACATGTTTAGTAGGTTTGGCTTAAAAACTAACTGCTTCCTAAAGTAGTTCTTGTGTCCCTTTCCTGTATTTAACATCTCTGCGGAGAAAAGCAAGGTTTCCCCTCTGTAAGCAGCAGAACAAAGAGAGCTGAAGTTTTCTGGTATTGGTCCCTTAGGGTTGGATTCTCTAGCAGCTAATAAGGCGGAAAGAACAAAAAAAAATTAAAAAAGCAAACAAAAAAACTGCTCTGTGCAGCTGAGGCACTCACAATCATTGCCTTCAGCATAGATCCTCCAGTGTCTAAAGCAGGCACAGCTATATTTGCAGCTTCCCCTAGAAGAGGAAACAACCCCCTCATTTCGCTCTACTCAACCACTTTCACAAAACCCACAGGATCTTCATACCTTCAAGACTTCTCCAGTTTTGTGAAATGGCCTTAAGAACCCCAGATATGCAAACCCCCGATAAGCTCTTGGTAAAGAGCTGAGTGAAAAGCTGTGGGATTGAGTCTATCTCTTAGCTGCTGGAAGCCAAGGTAGCTGTGAATTCCTTACCAAAACACTCTGAGTGGCAGGAGACTGGGATAACTGGGGTATAGCTGGGACACACAGACACAGCAGCATACACCAGAGGTCTCCATTACTAAGTGCAGCTGGCACAGACATTACACAGGGTTTTGAAGAGATGGCAATTTTTGCGGGAAAATAGCTTATTAAAATTTGGAAGCTGTTCCTAGAAACATTTTGTAAACTAAAGCTTCCTCCAACTGTGGTTTTTGCTGTGTTGATCTTCCAAAAATTATGCCCTCTCTTGCTCACTGGTTAAATAGCTTTTGACCACATTCTGCTGCTGTAGTAAACCTTTGCAACTGGAAAGAAAACAGGGGGGAAAAAACCCCAAATTTTTCCAAAAACCTCAACAAACCCTCAAGGATGTACAAAGGCAAAATAAGTAGGAAATTTTGTCTACTCACCAAATTGGTTATTTCTGCAATGTCTCAATGACCGAACAGTATCTGCAATCATGTGCTGCAAAGACAAAGTAATAAATATCAGTGCAAAGACCTGGGACAGATTCTGTCATTAGAAAAGCCTGAAAAATCTCCTTGCCCTACACTGTACAGCAAAAAGCAACTGTGGTACAGTAGAAAATGAAGACAGCAAGAGAAACTTTGCTCTTTATCTTAGTGATACCATTTGATGAAACAGGGTTAGTCTAGATGTCTTATTGATATCACACAGATTAAATGATAACTCCCTAGGAACCCAAGGAAAGTGGTAATGAAAAATAACCAAACAATTGCTCATTTTTATTCCAGTGACTTTTATTAAACTGAAAGCCTGCAGCAAGGAAGGCCTGTGGAGTGGGTGAGTGCTTCAGGGTTCAACCCCAGCTTTAGTGCATTACCTAAGGTGTTGTGTAGTCTGCAACTTCTCCTTCTGTCTCCACGTTTGTATAACTGGACTGTAAGCCTCTTTGTGGCACAGACCATACCCCTTAGTGTACACCTGTGTAACGCCTACCACACTCAGGCACCACTATCAGCCAGGCAGTTCTCTGCAGCCCAACTAGCACAAAAAAAAAGAGCCCATAGCCCAGATGCTGCAGACCAAGCACCCAGACACCCCCACACCTACGTACCAAGTAAAACTGTCCTGGAGGTATGCTATTTTAACAAAAGCTGGTGCTTACAGGGATTTTGGATGTTCATACATTAGGCAGAGGAAAAAAAAAGGTCTAAATTCGGTTTCTCATTCAGGCTCAGATCATCAATTAATACAAAAATTGGGATTATTTACTACAAATCAGTAGAGTGAGCTTATTTTCACTAGATACTACCCATAAAGTTCTTAAGCCATTACTTTTTTACTGAGGCAATTCCTCACCAAATCTAGTAAGTAAGGGAAGCAAATTGCAGTTATCAAGAATGATCTGAAAGCCCATGCAAACAGCCAATGCTCATTTCATATCTCCCTCAAAAATTATTAGGGGTGGAAGGGATTAACTGTCTT
This sequence comes from Donacobius atricapilla, assembly GCA_013397315.1. Lineage (NCBI taxonomy): Eukaryota > Metazoa > Chordata > Aves > Passeriformes > Mimidae > Donacobius > Donacobius atricapilla. The sequence goes on along the minus strand of WBMY01002455.1, from coordinate 46,598 downwards.
GAACAGAGTATATTTAAGACCCAAATGATACAGAAAAGCTCATCTCTCAACATCATGGGAGTGGCTTACAAGGCTCCTCTACAGAAGCTTATCACAAGAGCATATTTAATGGAAACTTCATATTTTTTTCATCAGTAAATCAAAATAATTTTTCTTGTTACCCGCTGTGCTTCATTTGCCATGAAATTATACAATCTCTTGTGCTGATGTCCTTGCACTGATTATAATGAAGTTCTAATGAGATGATCTAGATTTCACAATCAATAATGTGAGTACTGGCAGTACTAAAACTTCCACCAGTGCTGCTACTGTCATGTTTCCCAGCCAATACCCTCTGCATTTGGATTTTGGAAGTCAGAGAGACCCATACATCACACATTCTGTAACTCTTTGCTGTCTCTCCTTTGTAGTGAGTGACTGTGAGGGTCCATCCCAAGACTGGCTTCTGGAGGTCATGCACTGGTAAGGGAAGAACCTCTCTGTGCAACATTTAAAGCAGAATCCCAAATCCTCTGGCTTTGGTATCCTAATTACACATTTCTCTCTGGTTTCAGTTCTCTGGGATCCACAAGTAATGCAGGAAGCCAGCCAATGTATTTGCAGAGCAAATGCTGTCTCCTGACTGCTTAAACAGGGGCTTGCATACTTGTTAGTGTGATGAGTAACACATTTCTTGTGGGTTTTCAGCCTACCAGCTACCCGGGATCATTAGCACTCCTTTCACTGAGGACAGCAGAGCCTCAGGCTTGGGGTTGCACTGATATTTAGGGATGTGGATTGAGAACCCAGAGCTGCACGTACACAGTCCTTATAGCTGAAGGCTCTAGGTAAGCAGGTGTTATCAAAAATGGTAATGGCCATTGACCTGTAATAGAATTTGCTGGAGTGTGGCTAAGACATGTCATTGCTAAGACATAGCTGATGACTGGAGAGAAAAACCTGGAGAAGCCACATTTCAGTGAAACACCTAAGAAAATACCATGGAAATACCCTGAGATGTGACTGTGTAAGACTATATTTTCATTTATTCCTTCAGATTTAGTTGAAGAAATCAGTATGACACTAAATATTGATCTAACACTATAATAGACTAGACTTTACCCATAGTGCAGTTAAATAGACCACTGCAACCCCTTCACCTTTGCTAAAGCTAGGTAACATTTCTGAAACAAAAAGATCACTTTTTCTTCTCTTTGCAAATTTCCTTCTTTACATTTTGAATTAACTTTGTATCCGCTGTTATCATTTCATGTCAAATCAAATTCAGTCATGGTAGGATTGCTGAGTTCTAAGAATATAAAAGCAGGGATTATAGGGAGAAAGAAGATCTTTTATTAAAGAAACTAATATAGTTGGAAAAAATAAAGGTTCAGACTGACAAGTCCTCCTTCAGGTGAGATGTTTAATGCAGAAATGAAATATTTCAAAATAGTGATCCAAATGGAGACACAAGAAACCATCTTTGCTTTGAAATTCATAAGTGGAAATTCTAGTAATTTATGACAGTGAGCAAGTTCCTTCCCCAAAGCAGTAATCTGCTATGGTAGAATAATTCTTTTCTTTTTCTGCAACAGCGAATTTGCAGGTGAGGTTCAGTGGCTTGATCCAAATCAAGCAGGAGTCAATGTCAATCCTAATTTTTCTCTGCAAAGGCTAGAAAATGCTCAGCACTTCAGTGTTCAGTACAGAACACCAAGGAGGACATTGTTCTTCGGGACAAAGCCCTTATAATTAGAAAAGAAACATGGACTGATGAATACGTGATGCATCTTGTGAGTTCATGGCCATTGACTAAATCCCTTAACGTCCAACTGAGCCAGGGTAATACCAGTGTGCAGCCTGAGTTTCCACTACACTGATATTTAAATCTCTCCTAAGCCCCCACTTCCTAAGCTTGCACTATTGCCTGCATTCATATGTACAGGGCTGCATGAGACAGCATGTTTCTGAGAGTGTGATCTGAATGATAATTTGGAGGAAGTGTCAATCTGAACAACCCTCACCCCACAACCATCACCTCAACCTCTCCCCCCCCTGCCATTTAAAATGCCCATTATCCATTTGAATGGAAGAGGTGAGATCCTGGCTCAGTGAAGTCAATTAGCAAAGCTCCCACAGCCTCTGGAGACACAATGGAGACAGAAAGGAAAGGGATTCTTACCCAGGAAGCCCGGCTTAAACATCGTGTGTATGTTAAACATACACAAGATTACACAACAAACAAACAAGTAACGCAGCCTGCTAAGACTGGACAAGAATTAGAACCTACATATTCACTAAATAAATATATGGGTCAGTGGGGGATTTTAATAACAATTATGGTGCATCAAGGGCTAGTTTAATTTACATGTTAATTGGATATACTTCCAAGAGGCAATGAAGAAGAACATGCTAATGAGTTTTATGAAAACACCTAAAGGTCAAACAGTTAATGGAGTTGGGACAAGGAAAACCTTTCATTAAATGCAAATCAGTATTCTTGTAAACTCTGCAACAAGAAAAGGTACAGAAATCAAATAGAAAACACGACTAAAAGGAGCTCAGGTTCAAAAGTCAGAGTCTACATCTGCTTGCAAGTTGAAAGACAATGTATGATAGAATGTGAAAATAAGTTCAACATCTGGTTCATTAATAACTCCGTGGTTGTGGGTTCATTCCCAAACAAGTGTAAACACATGGAGAAAATAGTTGGGCACAATTGACCAGCCACAGCCATCTGGACTAACGGTCCCATAGCACACCTGGACAATTACAAAGAATATTTTGGCTTTTTGGTCAAATGCTACAGGCCAACAAAAAAAAAAAAAAAAATTCCAAGCTTCTCTACTCCATCACTGTTCAGATATATAGACTTAAGCTTTCAGCACCATAGAATCACAGAATAAACAGATTTGGAAGGAATTCACAAGGATCATTGAGTCCAATTCCTGGCCCTGCACAGCACCATCCCCAGGAGTCCCATCATATACCTGAGAGCATTGTCCAAACTCTCCTTGAACTCAAGCTCAGGCTTAGTGCTGGGACCACTTCCCTGTGAGAGGCTGTTCCAGTGCCCAGCCACCCTCTGGGTGAAGAACTTTTTCCTGATATCCAACCTAAACTCCCCCTAACACCGCTTCAGGCCGTTCCCCTGGGTCCTGTCACTGGTCACCACAGAGAAGAGATCAGTGCCTGCCCCTCCTCTTCCCCTCACAAGGAAGTTCTAGACTGTGATGAGCTCTTCTCTAGGCTGAACAGATCAAGTGACCTCCTGAAAATGTTATCAAAGAAAACCCCCCAAACCAAACAAAACCAACCAATCAAAAAAACAACAAAAACCAACAAAAACCAACACAAATTAGGCAACTCAAACCTCTCTCAGTAATACCATGCCAGAGTAAATGGCATATGATGCCTAGAATAAATGAGGCCAAAAATACAACATCAAGTGCCCTTATGCATAAAAACTACAATAGTGATATTTATAGTCAGTTTAATTCATATTTCAGGCATTATTTTCTTCCTCATTTAACACAGATCAAAAAGTTTCACTTTCATTTAAGATCCCTAAAATTACAATAACACTGGCAGGTGATAAACTAGAGGAATCTTTCCTTAAGTGATAAACTAGAGAAACATTGAGAAAAAAGAAAAAAGGAAACATAATTCAGAGAAAGCTGAAGCAGGAGAACTTAACTAATAAGAAGCAGCCCATGAGGTGGTGCAAAGGAATTGATCTCACTGGGTATAAATGAAGAGTGGACTGTGTAGCAGTGATGATGGTCATTATTGGTTTAGCCATTTTACACAGAAGTAGAGGAGGAGGGAATGAGAAGAGAGAGGAGCATAGGAAAAGGGCAGGGGAAAGAGACTTGGCTGTTTCATCCTTATTTGTTTTTGGTTTTTTTTATCCCTGTTTATTTCTTCCTGGTTCAGCCAGAAGAAAACTTTACAGTCTTACAAGATAAGGAAAGCAAAGGGAAGAAGAAAACATGAATGTTTTGAAAAAAAGAAAGGAAAAAATTAGCTTACCAGCTTTTCAAAATTAACAAGGTTATCCAGAAACGTTTTATTTCCTTCATGGATGAATGTTACATCTGGAAAAAAAAAAAATTACTGTTCACAGCCTCTTTTTAAATGCAAATAAATAAAATTACTGAACAGCAACAAAAAGCAAAAAAATAAAAAGGAAAATACCCCACTAAGGATTGACACATCTTGTAACAGTAAAACAAAAGCCTGGCCTAATGATGACATGCAGAAATTATTAGATAACAACAATATTTACACACTGTTAAGAAGAGTATTTTTTAAGTGGAGGCAAGGATTTCTTATTAAACCTGATCTTTGCTACTTCTGGGATACATAATATACAGAATGACTGGGAGCAGGGGAGGGCATCCAGAGGGCTGACCCTGCATGGCATGTCTGCTCTCCACACCCTGCAGCATCAATCCAGACATTCTGCCCATGGCTGCGTCCAGGCTGGGTCAGGTTTGTCCCTGAGCACAGAGCTCCACAGGGGCATAGCTACCAGATGCTGGAGCTGGCTCTGACACCCCTTCATCTCCCTCTGTGGGACAAGTGACTGTGAAGTCCTCCCCAAAGACAAGGGCTACAGCAGTGGACAGCCAGAGGGGTTAAACGCAAGTCACCAAAGAGAAGTACAAAGCCTTGAAATAAGCATCATGGCTAAGGAAAAAACACTTTCATGTAGTGTTGTTGGAGGGAATTTGCAAAGGTAACAAAAAGGTCAGAGGAAAAGGTCTATATTTGGCTCCAGGAAGAGAACTGAACATAGTGTAATGAACTGGAGGGAGGGAATATCAGGCAAAATAAATGTTGCCAAGTTATGATTACAATTTTAAAAGTAGCTCAAGGCCATTTTCTCTGTTTTTTAATGCGTATTGGGTCAGAAGTGAGACCTGTCTTGGACGTGAAGTACCAAGAATAAGAATAGATTCCCTGTGGGAGTGGAAGCTCTTACTTCAACAGTGCACCCTCCCAAGCTACTGAAAACACTGGCAGGAGCACTACAGCCATGCCCCCATCAGCTCTCTCCTGCATGTCAGGGTACCCAGGAGATCCGTGAGGAGAAAATGCTAAAGGAATGAGATGGCACTCCAATGCCATTACTCCTCCAAAGTCACGGCCGTGTATGCCAGTGGGAGAACAGCACACAGTAAATGGAGCAAGTCTCCCTCTCAGCAGAGGAGTCAGCCTCCAGCCCACCAGTCCAACTGTGCACCTCAGCATTTCCCCTGTCTCACCTCTAGAACTCCCTCTCATACCCACACGGACCCCATGGTTTTGGGGAATTTCAGGAGTGGCAACCTGCAGAGAAGCTTTGTCACACACTGCCCCCAGCCACCTCCGCCCTCTCTCAAAACAGCCAACCTGATGTATTTCCTTGGGCTTCAAAGGCTCACTCTCTGCCTGAGGGGCATTTTGTAATTGCTCGGAATTGAAATGCTAAACGGCTTCAAATGCTGGCGGAAACCGGGGCTGGGACTCGTACGAGGGTGATGGAGAGCTCCTGTATCCCTAGGGTGACTGGGCTGGGACAGGCAGGATGCCAGCCTGGACATGCAGAAAGCACAGCATACGTTGCCAAAAGTTCCAGCACCTCTCATACCCCTGGGCTGCATCCTAAAAAGCAGAGGGAAAGGAGGGAGCACGACTCTCTACACCTCTTCTGCTGGGCTGCTTTGGGGTACCCAGGGAAAAGGACACAGAAAGGACACGACCTCAGGACACAGGGAGTACTTGTGTCTGTATCACTGCAGTTAAAAACTGTCCATCATTTCTAATGAAAAACCTATACTGGAAGCAGAAATTTCCACACAGCTTTTTAAGTCATTGACAGCAATGTGTATATCTCTGAGGGCAGAAGGAACAGCCAACAACTTTGCAGCCAGCAACCAAGAGTCTAGATAAATTCAGTCAGTGGAGCAGAAAATTGCATGTGAACTAGGTTATAAGGGTATATCACAGTATTTTATTACACATTTGAAAAATCTGCCTGATTTTCAAAAGCTGTGTCTGTGTGCTGTGAGAGCTCTGCATTTAAATTTAATTAACTTTTAAAAGGACACTCTGAAGTTATTTTTCATAATTGAAGATTTTTTTCTTTTTTTTTAATTGAAACTACTTTTGTTCCTATTGTCATGAAATACAGCAATTTGCTGAGTTATTAATGATTTCTATGTTACCCATTCCTATTTTACTGGTCTTGGAAATGACTTTAATACAAATATGCTTGATATGGAATAAATTCCATTGCACGGTGCAATACTTTGGCAATTACCAACCTTGGCAACATCTCTTTAAGGACCATTTTTTGAAGGACACTACTGCATTAATTTCAAAGTCTTCTTGGTATCTCCAATACAAGTTACAGACACAAATGCTGTCTAGGTGCATGTTCTTATACACCATATTGTAATGCTGTTCAAATATCACTGCTACAAGTGATTAATGTTTGCTGCCTTTGTTTGTAGGCAAGACATATCCAGAACACTTAAAAAATATTGATTTTGAAGCCTTGATAATTGTATCCATCTGAATTTATGCAAACCCCTTTGATGTGTGCAAAGAGAGGAAGTGTCTGGTGGTTCCCAAACTGTCACTGACTGATCTGGAGAACTGCCTTCAAACATTTCATAGCAGCAGGTTGGAATAAACAGCCTAAAGAGAACACTTTCAGAATACAGGAATAAACAAATGAATTTGCCATGTTCAAAGACTAGGCAATTAATAATTAATGACTCCAAGACAATGGAATATTTGAAATACTTGCCACTTAATTAGCTGCCCAGCTCATTGCATTAGCAAATAGTTGGTACTTTATTTTAAGATTTTTTTAAAAAAATTATTTTAGATAGTAGGATTTTTTTTTTCTCTTTCAGACCTATAAGAGACTTGGAAATCCCCTCATCTCAGGACAGACAGACAGGGCAGGTTCTGCTTTCAGGGTAGCACTAAGGCAGGTTCATCCCAGCAAAGCAGGGAGGCATCTCCCAACAGGCATCTCAGAGCAGCAGTGTGACCAAGGCTACTGGTTCAGGGGCTGGCAGGGTCACACTTCTCCACTGAAGAGGATGAGGCCAAAGCAAAAGCACACAGCTCTATCCACAGCTGACAGGACAGTATGAAGTTTCAAGACCTGTGTGAAAATTGGCATCTTCCCCCTGTCTTAAAAGGAAGTTGTTTATTACCCAGAGTAAATGCCATCTTGTTGATACCACTATTATCTGTCACATACTCATCTTAAGAGCATCTGAAGGAAAAATCACCTTACACTTATTTTAATTAACAACAGTGAAGAGCAGCCAAGCTTTAATGTTACCTTTCAGAAGTAAGGGCATGAAGGGGATTTTCGGAGATTTCATTTTCTTAAATGCATCTCTGTAAGCTTTGTGATTCAGAGAAGGATCCTACAAAACCATTTGAGTAATAGACAGAAAAATCAATAGGCTATAAAAAGAGCAATTCTAAATCCATTACAGGCTTATGATCTGAACATGATTTAGATATAAAAGGTTTCTTTGGGATGCAAGGTAGCTAAAGGTTTTCTAAGCTAGCTGACATGCTAAACTGAACAGGAAACGTAAACAATGAAAGGTACAAAAGCAATCATGTTCCTCTAGATGCAGCAGTGCTAAATTGAGAGGAAGCTGCAGAACAGATTTACTTGGATTGTTCTGCAATTTCCCCACATATTTCTATTAGCAAAATCTCTTACTGTATAGCACAAAATGTATCCCCAAATGTATTGCTGATAAATTTCTTCTTAAAAAAACCTAAACCAACATCACCAAATAGCAACAACAAATCCCAACAAAAACTGCTTTAAGATCCATGGAGCATGCTGGAGACTTTCAATGAAAATAAGGGAGTATGTTTCAGTGGGTTGTGCAGGCAATTCAAAAAGTCATCTCAATTTCCAATGTAAACATTTTTGTACAGCAGCCCCCACAGAATCTTTAAAACATGTTCATTTATAAACAACTCCAAGTACAGAGCATGACAGCCGGTAAAGGCTGGATCTCCTGTTCCCCGTGCCAGGCAGTGATCTTACCATGCACCCACTTCCATGACAGTCAGAGGAAACATTTGTTTATTCTGCTTTGATAATGCTGACAAAGACCATCAAGCCTCAGATTTTGACATTTGTTTTTTAAAATTTGAGCTGGTCTCTTTTTCTCCAGATATGCAGCATATTGATTCAGATGAAGGCTGATTAGCTACCAGGGCAAAAGAACAGCTCCCAAATTGATGCTGGTGAACCAATACTACATCTGCCTCTCTCTGCCCTTCCTCCCTCTTTCCTTTTCATGTTTGCAGACCACCTCAGAGCTCTGGAGAGCCATGTGGCCTTCGGCAAATCATGGATCTGACATGCCAAGTCTGGCTCCAGACAATAACAGGCAGACTCCAAATAAATTAGGAAGAAGGAAGGCAGGGAAAGCAAGCAATGTTCTGCTGTCAATACCATACTTACCGTCAAACTTTCAAGTTCAGTGAAAAGTTTCTTGAACTTTCCTGGAATTTTCTGAAGTGTGGAAAACAGAGAGGGAAAGAAAAAAAAAAAAAAAGGAAAAAAAAAAGAAAAAAAGAATTTGATTTAGGCAGAAAAATGCGGAGGCATTTTTTTTCCACGAGACTGCTCTGAGTGAGGTGCTTGCTGAAAGCACCAACGCACACTTGACCCCAGCTCCTCAGCTCCCAGGGCCGTAATTACAGACCATGTTCAGTGCAATGCCAGCAAGGCACTGGGCCCTCCAGCCTCGTCTTGGGGCCCCTGCATCCTTCTTTTATGGAAACTGCTTGTTAGCAGCTCATTTTATTTTCTTCCCCAGTTTTCAAGACTAAATATCCATATCAAGCTAGAAGCAGTAATCCAGGCTGAGAATTCAGAAACTGATCACATCCATGTTAAATCATCATGTAATCAATCTTCCCCCAGAACATGGGTTCTAGAAATTAACAGGTGTCACACTCAGTGCTGTTCGATACATCATGCCAGTGCTGATCAGGGTTAACACTGGCAGGTACTGGTGCCAAAGTGAGACATTTCCTTAATAAACTGATTACTCTGTCTCCGGTATCTGATCCTACTCCCACACAGAGGTGCATAAAACACTTTCAAAGGGAGCCCAGGCACAAAATACTGTCTTGCTTCTCATGATAACACCTGCTGTACTCCAAAAGCATCCACTTTCTTTGTCTCTAAGATGCTTTAATGGATTCACATTACTATACTCAACGCAATTGTTTTGCAATTTAAATTTTCATGCTGGTGTTTCAGATTTGAAGAATGGTATGTGGACTTTAAAGCCTTTCTATTTTATCCAGCCATAGTAATTAGTCTAGAAAAAGAGATCCCCTCTTAGTACAAATCCTGTCTTGTCTTTGTCCTTAGATCCTGACAGCCACAGTGACACTACCAAGAGAAAAGAGATTTAGAACAATTAGATTAAGTGGATGTGCACGATTAAAATGCTAAAATGATTGAACATGGAACTGCAATTGCATGTTTTTTTCTGTCTTAAATCAGGGAAAGTGAGGCTCATTAAAACACTGTATACTCTAGGAACAAAAAGTAGAATATGCTTGGGAGCATACTACTTGTTTAAGAAATCAAGTGCAGAGCCAATATGATTTAGTGTATAAATGGCTGCTTAAATTTAGTTTGTTTCATTTACACGTGTAAGTAATTATAATTAATTTAAAAGCATTGCTCTACTTTCTAGAAGTCATATTACTATGTGATACTAATGCAAATAACCTCCTGCTTTTGAAACTTCCAGTGCAATGAAGTTTTACAAATAAAAAAAAAAGAAAGGATGTGACTTGATAAATATTTTACACACAGAAACGTGACATATTTACAGCAGTACATATGCAGATACACTCTTTGTTCCGACAAGCAACATATTCTGCTCTTCCTGAGAGAAGTCCACCGGCAGCGCATGGTCTCCAGAGGCCTCAGCACAGAGCAGAATTCTGCGTGTCTCTGCCCAGGAGAGATCCGTATCATTGCCTTTGAGACCATACTCAGTCTCTTCCACTCTCCTACCAAAGCCCAGAAAAATGGAATGAAGACAACTTAGGAGGAGGCCAGGGCAAAGGCTCCCCAGAGAGGTGTTTTAGAGATATCAGAGGCAAGGGGTTTCTGTATCATCGTCCTCAGGTATGTGGTTTTCTCTAAAACTTTTACTTAATCACTTAAGTCAGCTCTTCCATGCCTATCTGAGTCCCTGTAAACAGCCACTGCCCTTGTTTCTCTGTGTGTCAAAGCCTCAGACATACATGTGATGTTTCCACAGGCATGGTTTCAGCTAAGGAGGCAGACTTTGCTCTGGACAGTGTCAGACAGGTCTGTAAGTCTCTAATGGCCCTTTGGTCCCAGCTGTTGGTGCTCAAGCATATCTCCAAGGCAGGAGATCATAGCCCTTCTCTGTCACTCCGTATTAGACTGATGTTTTTGGAGCATTGCCCACCTGTGGTGCTAAGGGCATGAAGGAGGGACAAGGCATCAACCCACCCTGCTCAATTACTCCTTCCCCAATATTTGGTTCGTCAGCAGACACGGTAAACTTGCAGATACTGTAACTCAATGTGGATCCTTTGACTCAATATGGATACCGCTTGGATGGAAACAAAAAATCCACAATAGAATAAATACAGATCCCAGTGGGACCCTCCGATAAACACACTCAAGCTCTGTGCAGCAACCAGGAGCTTTTTAAGCAAATAATCTTCCTTCTCCAGAGTGCTCTTTATTCATGGCTCATTTCCTAACTTTGTTGTTCAAGATGAGCAGCTGCAAAAAAATTTGAAAAACAACTAGAGAAGGTTTATTTCTACTTTGTTGTTTTGGCTATTTAATTAAATTATTTCATAGTAAAGTATTGCTTGTTTGGAGCCACCTTTGCAAGACTTTCTGTTCTGACATCTACTGAAAATGCTAGAATAATTTGTTTTGTTTTAAGAGGATAAGATCTCCATGCTTTGCTCTTCTTGAAAACTCTGGAAGGACACATTTAGGTTTGGTTGTTTGTTTGTTTTTAATACGCATATATCTAAGGTTTCAGGTCAAAAAGAATTTTCTCCACCAACACTCCCTCCATGTTTGATTTCAGCATGAAAAAAACAATAATCAGAAAGAAAAGGTAATTCACCAGTATACAGCCTTTGTGCGAAATGGTTTTGACAGTGTCTGAAATATATAAAGATGTGTCTTACCTCCCAGGTCTGAGACAGCCGGCTGACAGATGCAGTGTTGAGACCCATAACAATTGCAAAGAATGAATTCAGATTTCTTTGGGCTTTACAGCTGAGGAATAAAAATATGATATTTTTGTACTCAGAATCAGCGATAAATGGAATGCACACGTATCCTAGGTTACCGAGTCTCATTTCAACCCTCAGTACTAACATACAATCATCTCCCATATAATGAACTCATTAAATGTCCTCTCATAACCACCTGCAGTCTAGGTGATGGGGTCTCTAAGAAGTTTTTTAGAAAACATTCTACTATCTCATCAACCTTGTTGTTGGCAGGTTATTTTTCTCCTTTTGCTGTCAAAAGTAATTCTCCCTTTTCAATGTTCGAGTTACTCCCAACTGTCCTTTACCACACAGAATAATTCCTTGACTTCTATTCTGTTGTATAATAAATACTTTCATCTTCTTTTCTGTAAATCGTACAACATAGGTTCCTTCACTTTCTCATTGTGGTTGTGGTCTGCCATCTGCTTTTCCATATTGTTATTATCCTTCATTGAATTCTTTGTAATTTATTTTCACTCATTTAACTCTTATTTCCTTCACTACTTTCTCATGTAGTAAGACAGTGGGGAGGGAAGAAGAAATACAATTACTGTTCTACGTTCTTATGCAAGTGTAAAACAAACAGCAAATTATTTACTTGGAACAGCATCATATTTTGTCCTTTCTTTTAATTTGTCATCTATTATCACCCAAGGACCTCTGTCACAGTACTGTTCTTTACAATCATGCATTTATTTCTTCAGCTCAGTATTAACATTCTGTAGTGGAATTACTTTGCATCTATCTAAATTAAATCTTATCCTACTGTTGTTTGCACATGCCACTAGACTCCTTAGATAATGCTTTTTTCTTTTATTTTTTTTTTCTATCTATCCTCCAATGCATTTGCAATCACTCATCATTTTTATTGGCTGGAAATCTGGTTAGTGTTCTATTTACATATGCCTATAAACCAGTTGCAGCTAGAACTGGCGCCAGTACAGGTTCCAATGGAATTTGCTTGATACCTCTATTATTTGACATTCTACTGTATACAATCAGACCATGCTTATTTCTAGCCCATTTTCTAGTTCATTAGGAAACTTGAAATCCTGAAATACTGCGTCCTTTTAAAACAAAAATATTGCGCTGTGTCTTGCAGATTTTTGGAGATCGTACAAATATATGGGTGCATTTGTGTGTGAGAGTGTGAAACCTCCTTTAAGGTAATTTTAAGTATGAATGGATCCACTGGCTTCACAGGGATTTATCATCAGGGAAAAGCACATACCAAGGCCTTAGCCTGGAAAATGGCCAGAACTTGTTACAAGTTTTATAAAGCCTGTCCTTATCACTGTGTACTATCTTGAGACAGTGTATTTCTCACTTCACTTCAGCTGTCTTCAAGTTAATCCTAACTTTGTTGCTTAGATTCCTTTTATCATTAAAGCCAGGCAGCTCCCAAAGGCAACTCATTTCAAAACAAGGAAGGTGTCCAACGCAGCCTGCATAAACTGTCTGTTGGGTGGGCCCACTCCTCACAGCAGGCTGTGGAGAGAAGGGATGTCTCTCACAGTCAGCCACTGCTTGCTTGGGAAGCAAAAAAGCTGCGGTTGTAATCTGTTTGTTCTAACCTCACACTGACTTATTTCTTTAACTCCCCAGAATGTTAATTTCTAATAACATGCTAATTAATTTTCTTTTTTGAACCACTTGTTTTCTCTTTTAGACTACTCACCAAGAGAAGTGTATGGATTTGTTTCTCAAAAACTCTGTCTCCCTTCTATGTACTGACACACTTGTGTAAAATGATTTTATTTTCTTAAGGCGTTCCTCAACAGCACAGCACACAGATAATGAACATGAAACCCTAGTCCTGGTGCTTTCCTGACCAGAGGAAAATCACAGACAAAGATTTCTGGCTGAATCTGTGAGCAGAGAACAGGGAACAGCCAGAACTGTTCATAGTTCCCTACCTCTCTGCCTTAGTCATAAACAAAACAGGAAAGCCGCTTGGCTTGTCTCATGATGAGAGTCCTGTGCTTAGCACACCATCCTTCCATCCTAATTATTCCTCTGTCATCAACTCTTCCAGAACTGATGAGATACAGTGGTGTGTTCATTTAGAAAGCAGCTTTTATGATGAAAAAAAAAATCCTGTGAAAACTACACACTCACTTATTTCATCACCTACATTCTCCAGTCACGGGTGCTTCTGCAATACACTGGGAGAGTCTGTCTACTGGCAACTGTATTTAGTCTTCATAATTTTGGCTTTTCACTTACCAGAATGGAATCAATAAAAATAGAGCAAGACTTTCATCTGGCAACAAATATATTCTTATTCATGTAGGACTGACACAAAACTTTTCCTGGGATGCAAATTAATGCTACAATGGTGCAAGCAAGGCACATAGAACCAACCATTTTTGGCCATTGAAAAGGCAGAAAATGAACATATTACTGGATACCACACAACTTGCAAACTAAATCAGATCACATTTATGAGTCACACTAGATTAGATTAGAAGAATTAATTTCTCTAAAGGCACTGCTTGAGCAGAGAACAGTCCTTTGTATGTAAGTGCCTTGCAAATTAAATCAGCCCAGTCGATGAAGGGAACAATTTATACATTTTCCATGAGCATGCATATTCAAATATTGCAGAAGAACAACAAGTAGAGAGAGAGGTGAGGAGGATGATTGCACATATTTAAATTGCTCCATTTCCTTGGTTACTAAGACAAAGAGTGATTACAGAGAAATCTCTGCGTATAGCATATATGTGTATTCTGTTGCAAGACATAGAATAAATGCCAGTACTATTTAGTAACAATGAAAGAGTAGACTTTCAAATCTAACATATGAAAAAGCTTACCCCTCCAATAAGTAAAACAATGCTCCAGAGGGGATTACAGGGGGCAACAGCTTATTGCAGTAAGCTTCTTCTCTAGAGGTTGAACTTTGAAGTTTATAACAGAGTGTTTTGGTTTCTATCTAGTCTTGTGTGACTGTTTTGCTGCCAAAATAGTTCTGTCATATGGTCCTCAGGTTATCTCAACTAAGAAGGAGCTATCTCTGCGCCATCAGGGATGTTGCAGCTGACACTGCAGACACAGCAGCTAAGCTGCCAGGGGAGATTTGAGCAGCACACACTTCACCATGTCTAGTTTTGACCAGGATCTGCTGTTGTTATCTATGGACCGTTTTATTTAGGTATGTTTACTACACTATCAAAACACAGGATGATGGATTAGTTTTCTTTCCTCACTTCTCCACCTACTTCCTGCCAAACAAACCACGTGAATTCAAAGATTTCTGTTGCAAGGCCAGTAACTTACTGGGCAGCAATCTTGATGAACTTTTTCAATAGCTGTACACGTTTGCAGAGCTGGCTACAGAGGAGTATCTCGGTGGCAACCCAAAGCTGGACCTCGTTGCACCTTTGAAGCAGAAGACTGAGATTCTCAGTGTTTTCAGCACTGCCCTGTCTGCTGAACGTGAAGTATATCAGCTCTTGCTGGAAGACATTGACAACATCATTAGGGATATAAAAACAATTTAAATATAAATGAACTATTAAATATTTAAAAGTATGTTTTTGAAACCAGGTCTAGTCACAAATGGTTATTTTTTCATTATCCATGAGCCAATCACAAATGATTCAGGTTTGGCTTAGCAAAATCTAGAGATTTATTACAGAAGGCAGGTAGATTGGAAATCCTGCAAGATATACTCTTGTTAGAATTCCCAAGGTTCCATTTCTGGCTATTGCCAGGTATAAGACATAAAAAATCTATTTCTCTATTTCATCACTACTGGTCCAGTAGGAACAACCAGCCATATCAAACCACTGCAGAATTTGAAAAATTTCTATTTAAACTTGTTTCTTTATTAGCCAATTTTTAAATAATAGACGTGTGGGTCTTGATTTCTGTTAGAAAAAAACCAAATCCAAACCTGGCCAGTTTCAAATTTAAAAGTGTCTAAACTGAATAAAAGAACCCAAAATGAAAGAAAAGGAAAGCATCTGGTGAAAAGCAAGGGAATTTCACATTCATTTTCTCAAAAAGCCAATATGCTTTTTAGTAAACAGTATTTTCAAGGGAGATTTTCTACTGTTAACTGTGTGTTTTACACAGCAACCCAAACCAGAACCTATCAAAGTCATTGAAACAACCCAATGGGCCCTGAAGTGCACCATTACCTCATTTAATAAAGCCTGCCCAGTATTTTTCATCTCACTGAAGCCTAGCAAGAACAGTAATGTGACCATCTGAATTGCTGAAGCTGTGAATTCTTTTGTGGCTAAAGTGATATGAAAGACAGCTATTTGTGGAATCCCATATTTACTGAAATGCTATCAAGTGCATAGGACATTTTGCATCTGTAACATATTCACAGAAAAATAATCATGATCTTTTACTCTCTTGAGGCAAATCTCAATAAAACACATCAGGTATACAGGGAACATATGAGATGCCTGAACAGAGGAAAGTTACAAAACTCTGACAATTCTTTTCAGTCCCAAGGATTGCAAGATAACTCTTGGACCTGTCACCACTACTGAGAGCTGCCAAATCATGCTGTCATGACAGTGAACCAAGCACCCAGGAATACCAGTGCTCCAAAAGGCAGCACAATGGTGCAGTGGTGCATGACAGTAATATACCTGGAAGTGGATGTGGTGCTTCTTACCTCGTGAATTGCATTGAAGAGGCTCCAGTCAAAGTTTGTTAGCTCTAAGGCAAGATCCCAGGTGTTAATTCCCAAAATCCTCACAGATCTTTGCTGCAATTCCTCATTTTCAGAAAAAGGGTTCTAAATGAATAGACAACAGCAAAACAATTCCTCAAGAAATGCCTAAGGTTCTGCAATGAAACAGTTACTGGACTAAAGTACCAAACAGAGCTGAGCAGGTAATTTTCTCTAAGTGCATTCTGAGGGCTTTTTTCCCCACTAATCAAAATGAAGGAGCTATAACCTATTTAATAAATAGCTTGAAATGGGAAATGGGTCAATAGGATCAATGATTTACTTTGGAGAGTGAGGCCTTCTCCCTCTCCTTTCTCTCTCCCTCTCCCAGCCTTGAATGTAAAACACGGGCCAAGCAGACAGCATAATGAAAATAAAATCCCTCAAACTATCAAAAATAAAATCTAAATTAAGACATCAGTAAATTTTCTGATATAAAAGAATCCTTCTGAAAACACATTGGTTTTAGAATAAATACATGACTTGCCCTCCAGTCCACTTATGTAAATAACATAAATCCATACATTTTATGATTAATCTACCCCAAATGTAATCAACAAACTGGGGGTTCTGATTCATAAAATTACTTAATATATTATTGTGGAATGCTGTGGTACTGCTGGTGCTCATGGTCATTTGACATTTTTGTTACTAGCTGGGATTTTCAAAGTTTTGCATTTGTCTTGGCTTTCTTAACCTCATGAGTCTGAAACTTGGCACATGAACCATCTGCCAAGATGAAAAATTATTCTTACCAGTTAAACCATTACTTTGGTGCTATATTTCTGACAGTTACAGCAAGTTTTGCAATTTTTATTACATAACTAATGAAACTAGGTTGGCTGTCACCTGTCTACTATGGAAACCTTCCCTTAATATTCACATTTTTAGAGATGGCTCGAACACCAGAGACAATGGGGATGACATATTACAATGATAGTGGCATGTCAGCTCTTCGGGGCACATTGATCCAACAAAATGTAAATAGACATTTCTCATCCTGAGGATGAATGCACAGATCCTAGAGGTACTGACAACATGTAGAAGTCAGTTGTGATACTCTTTCCTGGAAACATCTGCATAATTAGCAGAAAACTATTGAAACAGCAAAGTGTCTGCCTGCCTCACTGAGGTTCTGGGAAAGCATGGAGGGAGGGTGTTTGCTATCCTGGTTTCTGAAGACAGAGGGAAGGATGAGAGAGATCTGCTGATCTTCCCAGCCCCAGAGAGAGGATGGAGAGACAGACAGGCAGAAGGAAGGGAGAAGGACACACCACCAGTGGTACATACCAGCTGACAATGTGGCTGCCACAACACAGGGGTCACACTGATGGCTTTTGAGAAACTCACATGACATCTATTTCCACATGTAGTAATTCCATGGAATTTGTCCATCACTTTGTATGATTATCAGCCAAAGTGCTACAGAGGCACAAGGCAGGGCGGCGAGGAAAGAGTCACAAGGCCCTGAATAATCCTCATCCCATCCATTCTGGTACAAACACAGGTCAGCTTTTCCAAGCTGATGTAGATTGAAAGATTTAAGCTGCACAGAAGCTTTGGTTTATTTAAAACTGATGAACAAATTCCATTACTGTTCAGTCAAATAACTGCTGTTAATGAAAGACTTTTTTTTTAAGAAATAGATAAGCTCAGTAAGCTTTGCTAAGGAAGCAAAAAATAAATTCTGCATTGAAAAAGCCATCTGAGAGGAATACTAAGGTTTTGATTTGGAGTCAGACAAACAAAAAATGGGAAATATACAATACCAATCCTTACCAAAGAATCAGTCAGATCTTTTCGGTATACAAACATACGACTGGAAGATTCCAAAGACTTTGAGATAGCCAAATCATTTGGTTGTAGCTCATGTTTTTCTGTAATAACAGAAAAAAACCCACAGAATTTTCAGGACAGGAGTAAAAGCTGTATATGAGAAATAAAGGTACAATTGTATTTGTAAAGCCACATCAACTTCTTAGACGGTAACTAAGCATCAAATTCAGACTTTGTGGGGACCCATCATCTCCACCCTGCTCTGGCAAGATAAAGGCAAGATATCTCTGATGGACTAGAGCACAAAAGCTTCCTGCTTCTGCTTTCAAACTGCACTTCACACAGAACAGAAAGAAGCCCTGAAATCATCTGGTCTAGCCTCCTATGCCTTATAGAACATTTAATTTCAACCCAGTGTATCTACTATAAATGAGGCCACTTTTGTTAGAGCAGTGTCTCAGCCTCCAGAGACTGAGCTATTGTGTGTCACTAGAGACAAAACCAGGGGTGGAGATTAAATCAGTAGCCACAGCCATTCAACAGGAAAAGTTTAAAGGATCCCAACACCATGAAATTCACCTCACAGAGCAGAGCTGAGTAGTCCTTTGTAGCACAGTATTTACAATAATTCTTGTAGACCTAGAGTAATTAATTTAGGAAATATCTGAATAAAAGAGCAGGACATTGGTAGCAAAGAGAAAGGACTTTTTTTCCTCCACTCTGGGGTACTGGTTCAGCTCTGTAGAATCTTGAATGAACTAGAGAAATGTGGGGGAAAAATACAGCAAAACTCCAAACCCAGATTAAACACTGCCCTGCAAAAACTGTCACTTCCTGCAGGCTCCAAGTAATCCTCTGGAGACCTGATACTTGGTAGAGCCAAAATTACATAAAGCACACTGACAGCTACCCTGGACTCTGCACTGCCCATGAGGAGTAGGACCAGGAGGAGTCTGAGAGCCAAACATAATTTCAGACAGTTTCCCCTGTTATCTATGCTCACTTATCCATTGATACACAGATACATTATGCTAAATTATCATTATGTTTTTTCAAGGTAATTTTGAATAAAGAGCTTGCTTATTCATTATTGGAGTACAATAAAAATGGGTTCTCCAATGCTCATACTGCTGCCCTCCAAGTGGATGAAAGACCAGAGTTCTAAGTCACACAAAGCAGAAAAAAAAGCATAGCAGGTTGGTGCTTATTACTTGCAGTACAGGATGCATAAGAAGAAAGATACTGATATTGTTGGATTTCAAATTAACTGTAGCACTGTAACTAAATAACATTTTAGGGGCTATAAAGGTCACATACAAATGGTTTTCCTACTGTACCTGCATTATATTTACTGTTTCTCATTGAACAACCAAGTGGTAACCACTTCTATTTTGTGGCTTTCCTGGGAACCAATATAGTATGTTTCATTATTTATGAATGATTGGTTTTCTTTGGCTAAGCAGGCAGTTAGAATTAGATTTATTGCTATCAGAGCAAGACTTGCCCTGCTCTTGAACAGGAGAGAAAGACCAGAAAAAACAACAGCAGCACAGTGATTTTGCAGTGCTGTGAAATGCACTGGAGGTGAGTTTGGGCACATACAAGGGTAAAAAGAGTATGCCTGAAAATGATGTAGCCTGGATGGCTAGTGTAATGCTCCCAATAGCTGCTCCATGCCCAGGATCTCAACAACCAGAGCAGGGCACCATCTCCCTGCCACCCACACCAGTGCACTCAAAAATATATTTATTTAATTGAGCTCAGCATGGGGGGAAAAATGTGACCTTCTAGTTCTGAATCAAAGATATAAACAGAACAAGCCAGCACTTGTGTGTATTTCATTTAACGAGACTAACAAAGAAGTAGCAATGAGTGCTGTAATTTAAAAGACACATCCTTTGTCTTAGAGGGTCAACACCAACTAATGTTATCAGAGAATATTGCCAAGATATTATAAACTCTTAGTCCTTTTGTAGATACAGCTTCACGGTTCTATGCACCTAGTTAAACTGCTTCCAAAAAACACTGCAACGATCAAAACAATCTGACCAAGGAGCTTGAGACCTGCCAAACACCAAAGAAGATCTTGTGACTTTGGCTGATCCCTAGTATCACTCCACAATCACTCCAGTCTTTCTTATTAAAGACAATAAGCCCTTCTATTAAACGACTAACACTAAAACAATAGGCAAAAGATGTCAGTTGTTGCTTACAAAATATTGCTGAGATTGCTCTCAGTATCTCAGTTGTGCAAATACGTCTTCCTCCTTTCAGCTCAAGAATATTTGTTACTTATGCCATAAATAAGGTAACAGTGATGCACATAGTTTTGATATTTCCTTCTCTATTTTTAAAGCAAACCATGCCTCATTGCCTTCAAAATTAATTTAAATTCCAAAATAGGAGATTCATCTGTGGAGAAGAAATAAAACCTTGCAATACTGCTGGAGACTGAGAGTTCTTTACACTCCCTTCCCGGCTAGGAGATGCTACATCCCACAGTACCCAAGAAAGAGCTGTTGCCATGGAAACAAGTCTCCGGGAAGCAGCTCCTCATTGTTCCCCTGGTCATCCAGCTGTGGGCCCGTAGAGGAACAGCTGTACCCTTGCATCAGAAAATGTCAGCCCGCCCTTACCTGATGCAATGAAAGGTAAGTAGTCAGATGAAGGGAAGTCTCTTACCACCAGAGAATGAGACTGTCACCAGCGCCAACTCCTCCTCTGGGTACTGGATCTTTCCTGCCACGATCTTCAGTATCTCCTGAGCTGAAGTTGACACTTGAGCTTTCACACTGACATAGGAGTGCTCTGTTATATATACACGGCAGAAAACTGCACAAAGGAAGAAAAACATGCTCAGCTGACCTGAACAGAGCAAGGAACAAACTTGCAGACCCCACCACAGCAATGCCTCAGCTGCCTGGCTGCAGGAAGGGCAGTCACTGCACCCTGACACAAAGGACATGAAACTAAGCATAAACAGCACCATTTTTCCCCTCCCCACTTCCTGTCCCTGGGAAATCAGAGAGGCAAGCAAATGGAAACGTAGGCTCCCAGGGCAATATCTATTTAAGACTTCCTACCCTGAGGATTTGTCACAGACAACGTCCTTCGCTGCTTATCTTCTCTGCAACTCAGCTGTCACCATTTTTTCTCCCTTCATTTTAGGTTCAGATAAATCACTCTCCTTTCAGTATATTTTATATCTGCTGCAGAAATTATTTTGGACCTCCATTTATACCTGGAACAGGAAGCTTTGCAAGAAAAGCGCTCCCAGGTTTTCAGCCATTCCTGATAGTTTATCTGTCTAGACATCTAAACTACTCGCTTTGCCAGAGTATTTCAGCACCAGCAGAGACTGCCCAAACAGCCATACAATCAGTTCTGACAACTCATTTCCTGAATCCCAAGCAGCACACATAAATGGGACTGGTTTGGAGAAATTCCCTGGGCTCACTACTTCCACTGAGGTTCATGAGTCGGTTCAGCTCTGGGAATGCTGTGGCCAGCTCAGCAATTACTGTTTTCCATTACAAGAAGGGATGTACACTCTCTCTGCCTGCCAGAATTTCAGGTTTACATCTTTTGCAGAGTTTGCCCTAGCTAGGTCTTTGAAATCTGGCTGCCACACTTAAAGCGGAAGAAACTGAGCTGTAGACTTGCATAAATATTTTGAAAATTACATCTGCTAATCAGAATCATCACAGCTCTTGGTTTCACACTCACTTCAGTGCTTAATTAAACTTTCAATTTCCTTCTACTCTAGCATTTAAAGCATTAAAGACAGGCTGCTACCATGCTGATACAGGACAACTTTTCTTCTCCAGAACTGTTGTATTTTTTTATTATTATTATCTTTATTGACAGATGTATATAGCAATAGCTCTTTGCTTGTCCTACAGGGCTTCAGGGCACTTTCATTAGTGAAGACTATGCCACAAGCAGTTAAGAACTCTATCCTTGAGAATAGGGTTTTTTTCATGATGTAGTAAAGAAAAAAAGGAATATGAGAATGAAGGAGGAACTCAACATTGAGTATTGGGGGAAAAAAAGAGATTTGATTTTATAATTCCTTTTTAACCTGTCTCTGCTGATAGAGAGTAAATGAGATGCTCATTCTATGGCAGAATCTTTTATCAGAATGGATACACATCATGAAGATAGAGACATCCAACTGCACTTTAAATTACTAGGTAGAAAAATAAATTTTAAAAAATCTGACAGGAATATTTGGACTCCATATGCAGAGTGACACACCTTGCTTACAGTGGATTTGTTTGAAATGTCCTCTCTGTCATTTGCAAAGGGACAATGACAGGAATGTCAATTTATAAATGGGCTATTGATCTATCCTTTCTTTAACACTGAACTAAATCAACCCACAGGTCAGATGCTCAAGCACAACCACCACAGTGGTTGTGATTCTCCCCCTCACACCTTTCCAATGTTCTGTCTGTGGTATCTCTTGGGATGGACCATGTCATCTCTTCCAGGAGCCTATGCTGCTCCTCTGTGAGAAGGAGGGAATGCCAGTGGGATGAAGCGGCCAGGGGCTGCAAGCTGCCCTGGTAGTGATTGCAATAGAGGATAAAACACCTCTGGTCAAGTGGTATGGTGCAGCTTGGACAGACCTTTCCTCCACAAGCACCATCAGTCAGACAGCACTCCACCACACAGGGTCAGATGTCCACCCTCTGCATCTGTCTCTCCCTTCCCCAACTTCACTCTGGCTATTTCGCTCCTTCAATCCCACCATAGTCCATGGCTCCTGCTCTCAAGGAGTGAGACAAAAGCAATTTAACTCAGTCAGGACTGGCCTTGCTGCGTCCTGTCGACTGTCCTACCACAGTCACACGGTCTGTCCCCTTTCTTGAGCCAGTACACTTTCCTTCTCAGTCACCCACAGGCTGTGTCCAACTTTGACAGAAAAATGAGTGTGGGGGTTTTCATCCACAAATATCATTTTTAGAAGAAGGCTTGGTAACATAAATCTCAAAACCCCTACATTTGAAGCACAAAAAGAGGATTAGCTATCAGCAGCACATACTGTGCAAGTCTTTTGACTTGGCATAGAACTAGCTCAGTTTTTATTCTGTCACAAATGAGCACTAAAAATACACTGACTTCAAGTGAACTTCCAGAGTTCTGTTCCCAGTAAGAAACGAAGATATACTGTCAAAGAGTGAGGCTGCCAGGTAGGAGGTCCTTCTGCCGTTCCCTGCTCGCGTACACAGTGTTCTCCTCTCTGCCTCCTTCCTCGCTCAGGCATTACAGGAGGGCGACAGCCTCCCTGCCTTACAGTGTTAGTAGTGATGGAGGGATATTGCCTTTTGAAATGGTTGACATTAAAGTGAAGTGGCACCTTGCACTCCAAGCAGAGATGTTTTCAAGCAGAGATGGAACCAAGGCACATTCCCAGAGTTAGCAGATCCTGGCCCATTCCATGTGACAGGCTTATTCATTCACCTTTCACAACTAAGATATAGGTCAAGAGACCGAGAGCATGAAATGGAGCAGAAGTAATGCCTGGTGGCCAGGCTGCCAGCACACCTGGGACACACACACAGAACTCTGACAGGGGTGCTGGACAAACTGGACAGGGCAAAAACCCCTTAAGATACCACGGCATTGTTGAACCATGCAAACCAGGAGGAAGGAAGGTAAACTTGCACAGCCAAATATTTCTTCTTTTGTGTCCCTAAGGTCTTTTTCAAAAGCTGTATGTCAGCTAAAGAATATTTAGATTGAAGTCCTTGAGAAACAGTTTTATAGTTTTTGAGCTTTTCCTTCACTCTTGCATTTATACTCACTTTCTTCTGTTTCATTCATGGTTCCTCTGTGCTGCAGCCAGTTTTCCTTAACACTGAACTGGTGGAAAAAGGTTTTATTCTGTGAAGGAGTGGAAAAGAAAGAAAGGAAGAAA
>WBMY01002455.1:0-14885 GCA_013397315.1 Donacobius atricapilla | reverse complement strand
GAAGGGAAGGGAAGGGAAGGGAAGGAGTTGAAAAGGAAATCTTGGTGCAAAAAACCTGTGATGCTATGATTTTTTTTATTATTTCTCTTCTTCATTAATTTTTTAGTTAATCTTTTTCTTCTAGACATCAATCTAACTTCTCTTTGTTCCTCACAATTTTCCTTTATTTGGCTGAGCAATTATTACAAAGTCTGCAGTTAAATTGCAACTAAGGAATATTTCATTTCAAAACCAATTTCAAACATTTTAAAGCTTCATTAAGACATGCAACAGAACCAGCATGAGTCCCAGGGCCTCCTGTTCTTGCAGCTCTTTGGGGGCAGCCTTAGGCAGTAATCTCACCACACCAATTGTGTGCGAGTTCCATAGGCATAAAAATAATTTAAAAAGCAGGCATTGTGCTTGTTTGTTATTAAATAATCAATTTGCACCAGCTTCTGCTGAGACGCTTTCTCCCAGGCTATGAGTCCCCACCATCCCCCAAGTGAAATAAAGCACGGACACAGCTTTACCAGGAACAGTCAGCACTGCTCATCCCATTTTTCTGCGATGGACAAGTCCTTCTGCAAGACACATTCAGTGTGGCTGAGGGGTGGAAAGGGCAGCACAGAGACACTCTCACCCGTGTGAAACACACAAGGGACATTTGCTTCCAGCTGGTTACTGGAGGACCCAGCAATACATCTAACATGTGAAGTTGCAACTGTATTGCATGTATAGGGTGATGACAGCCAGCTGCAACAATGGTGTATTTGGTGGGGAAGGGGGACCTAGGGCCCAGAGACAGTAAATGATAAAATATTTAGATGAACAACACATCATATATTCCCACCTATGGGAGGAAAATGGTGCAGGGTTCCCTGCTGCTTTCTGTGTGCCCACTTACCTCTCTAACAGGAGAACCCCTTTCTCTCTGAGAAGACAACTCTACAAATACCAGCTCAAGGTGATGGCACAATTAGAAATGTCAAGAGGAAAGAGTGGGTTTCCTACATGGAAATCTGATTTTCAAATGGTTTCTTTTCTCCTTTCTCCACCCTGTTCCCCAGGCAGGTTATCAATTTCTAAGGCTTAGGACAGAAATTAATACAGATCTGTAAAGAAGAATCATCTGTGACACACATTTAAACAAATCAGGACAGGAGGTACACTTCTGGGTGTTGCCACATCAAACATCTGTACCCTATTCTCACACTGGAGCATTTTCTTAAACTACTGTAGTGGTATGAGGCATCAGTGGAGCAGCCTCATTTTAATAACTTGTAACATAAACATTCAAAGAGACTTAATCTAAAGGAAATGCCTTTATCAAACAGAATAAAAGTTAAATTCATTTGATTAAATTGGATATATATGAGGACAGCTCTAAAAAGCAAATATTAAAAAAGCTATCTCATAGAATGAGCAAAGAAGGAAAAGTATGGAAACATTCAGGTGTTACAGATAGCTACACATCTCCAACTACCCATCTAGAATTTGTATGTTCACATATTATTTCATAGTCTGCCTGTTCACCACCCATCTTCTTTAGACCACCACAACTAAACCAATAGTGCATATACATCTACACTACCAACATGTCTAATAGCTCAGGCAGCATTTAGAATACACCTATTGCCCTACTGCTAATATTAGACATACTGTCCAGCTAAGTCAGATACAATTATTCCTAATGCCTAAGTCATTAATCCCTTTATACCCACAAGAAGAGATAACTTGATGACAAATTCCAGTTTGTCCTGGTTTTCAGATCTCACTACTACATCCTGAATAGATTTTGGTTTGCTACTTTTCAATGGCCACCAGTAAAAAAAAAAAACAAAAATGAAAAAAAAAAAACAAAAACAAAAACAAAACCAAACAAAAGCAGATTATACAGAAACAAGTCTTCCCACCTTCAGTGACAAACTGACTGCTGAGATGACAAGAACCATTCTCTTTTTCATATCAGACTTTACAGAGCAACTTTTCCGAGACTGTTCTTTCCACTCTCTGTAGCACTTCTTTTTCCATGTTTAATCCTTTCCATCTTATGCTTATTTAAATATTATGAAAAAAATAAAGCTATGCAAAACAAGGTGAGAACAAGATTTAAAACACCCGGTGCATCTAGCTTTTTCTTCTAACTGCATGGCTTACAAAAGGCAAATTCTTCTCTACAGAGGAGTATAAGCATATAGACTCTATATTCCTTTCTCTGTAGATTGTATATGTCATGTACTGTTAGTTGGGGAGAGGATACTGACAGTGAAATCTGTTACACTGCAGAGAAAAAGTAGTAATCTATTTTCTGGGGGGAGGGGGGATTGTTGTTTTTTTTAACTTATCACCATTCTGAACCCAAATCTCTTCGACTTTGCACTGTACAAATCTATTGTGAATGGCTGTGCAAGAATTACAGAAAGATTTAAGGGTTTTTCAGGCTTGTATTCCACACTAAATCGGATTATAAGAAAATATAGATAAAGCACTGGAATGCAAGTCTTTTTCCACTTTATGCAAAGTAGTGATTCAGCTTTCTCCAAGGATTTGCTGGTGGAGGCCAAATCTGTATGAAGATTGAAGGAAAAACCAAACACCAACAACAAAAAAGAGAAAAAAATTTGCCTGAATAAACAAGACAGTGGAATTCAGTAACTCACAGGTTAAAACTACTCTTGCCACTGTAGTAGCAAGCCTTAGTCATGCTATGGAGCAGTTGTGGTTTTCACTATGTGTATGAGAGAATTAAACTGAGAGAATGAAAACCATGCACTGAATTAAAAATATAACACTCTAAACCCTCTGCTTTCCAAGCAGATGAAATTGCTAAGTGTCCTTCCTTTCTGCTAAACTTATCTTTCAGAAATGTAACAAATAAAAAGAGGTCATAACATCTTCTTCATCCTCATCATGTATTGGTCATCAGCATCTAGGAACTCCAGCAAGCAGCTGTGGGGGCTACACACGCATTTTTCAAATATCAGTGCAAAATGTGAGGGACTTTTGCGTGAAAATGAAATCTCTTTGGTGCTTGGGGTGGGGGATATTTTTGAAAAAGAGAAAGATGAAGAGAAAAATAAATGTGTTTTAGACAACACAGAACGAATTCTAAAGCCCTTTAGCTATGCCATTTCCCATTTGTGACTATGGCAAAGATGATAAGATGACCATATGGTCAACTCCTGACATCCCCTTATGTTAATACACTTACCAGTATTAGCCAGAATTACAAATTTAATAATCATCAACATCTCTGCTCTCATTTACATCCAGGGCATTATCCCTACCTTGCAGGATGAGACACTCTTCTGTAACATTTTGTGAGGCTCAGCCCCCAGAATATATTTGGGGGAAAAAAAAGTCAACAGCTAGACCGGCTGAATCCTTTGGAATTTTTATCCTCCTATGACTGAAAAGCTAGGATCAATAGCACTAATGCACCTTCTGACCTCATGGCCCATATTGGAAATAATTAAAAAAAAAATATTCACTGATGAGGTTAGCAATGCCATACTGATCAGAAACAGTTATGACATGCATCTCTCACAGTCATCAAGAAAAGCAGCCCTATGAGATGGAGTTACAGCTGGGCAAACAGACAGATGAGCTGTGTGCCTGAGTAAAATGGATGCTGATTACTTATTATTCTATAGGGAATAAATATTTTTTCTATTTTAAATATTCAGTCACTTTGTCCAAATTAAACAAAACAAAGGCTACACCAAAGCATTTTAAAATTTTTCAACCTCTCGGTGCTGAAAGCTCATAGCCTTGATAAATTCTTGTCACACCTCTTCCTCCCTTCTGCAAAACAAGAAAAATTATACCACACCTCAAGGCAGACAATGCTACACATAGATTTTTTGTGTGGTTTAGTTCACGTAATCCTATGCAATGCTCTGAAACCTTTCAGCAATGCAAACACAGGTCCTGAGAGTTGAGCTGTAATCAGAATATTGCTTATTCTGCAGAAACGGAAAAACTATTTGACAGCAGCAACTCTTTTCAAAGATAGGAGTTTCTCAGTAATCTGTTATTCCACAGCAATTTACTAAAAATGCCAGGATGTCTCTGAGTACAAACAGTAAATGCAAATTGCTGTCTGATCTAGCAAGGTATTGCTCATGTCTGAGAGGGTGCTGAGAGATCCCAGACCTCCCTTGCATTCAGCAGATGGCAATGGTGCTCAGGATCTTGCAGGATTAGCCCTTAATTCAAAATCGAATCCTCTAATAGTGCTATGCCACCATGGACACAGCATGAAGCAAAAAAATGAAAATGATGTTGAAAAAGAAAGGTCAATGAAAAAAAAGAACATCGATATATAATTTGCTGCTAATGTATTAAAACAATTATAGTAGTTATGTCACCTAACCACCAAGGCACCAAGAAATCAATGCACAAAGGAATAAAGAGCAAGACATTCATTTCTGGCATTAGGTTAGAAAACTAAAATATGTAAGGGCAAGATATTTAACCCGTACAACCACATTTTTTATTAGAGCACAGAAGTCAGAACTAGGAATCATTTCTAAGGTCATCTCCCAGAAATTTCTGGCAGTATTTTAACATCTGCAGAATGAATCAAGCACATTCTGTCTGAAAGGTCAAAGATGCTCCTAAAGTTGCATTCCAGTTGCTGCTATCACACATATTGGAGCAGCTTCTTATTTTGTTGGAGGGACAAAAAGCCCTGAAACCACAGGCAGAGAGCAAATGTCAAACTTGTCCAGCTTTAATGAGACACTAATTTTTCCACATAGAAATCTGAAACTCTCTTTTTTCCCCAGGTGGGAGGGAGCCCTGGTGATTCATGTGCAGCTATAATGGTCAGGGTTACTTGAAATTATTGGACAAATCCTCTACGCCTTATACATTTTGAATCATTAGAACGGTTGTCTATAGCAGACACTCAAAGCTATTGATACTTTTTGTTTAAAAAGTGCCTTTGACTGCTGCAACTAAAATACTGAAGCGTTCCATGCAGTGAAACTTGACAGTAAACGGAGGTATTTTAATGCACATATGAAATGTGAAATCCTCACACAAGCAAGAAGGCAGATACTCCTTGCTCACATCAGGCATCTCCCAAAGTACTTGAGGAAGAAAATCTCATCCTCTCTTTCCATCGATTGATTAAAATAGGCCAGCCAGGCCAGGATTGCCTGGAGCAGCAGGACAGAGAATAAAAGATTTAATGGTTTTCTTTCATCCTTCTGCCTGCAGACCAGCTGCCTGAGCACAGCCTGCTGTGATGTGCCCTCCTGGGTTTGCACCTCCAGCTTGCACATTGCCTGGCACCCCAGGCATTGGTGAGGCTCAGTGAAAGTTGTATGAGCAAGTACAAGGCAAGGGTCTACTTTTCTGCTTCTGTCTTGCACAGGAACTTTGCATCAGTGCCATCACCCTCCTCCTCAGGCAACCAAGGAGATGCAATGGTTCCATCAATGACACAAGTTCCAGATGCCACTGAGAGCTGTCACTGCCTCAGCGGCGCCAGCAGGACAGGACTTTTTGTTGCCTGGTGGCAGCACAGCACACAGCCATCCTCCAGAAACTGATAGCAGTGCACAGAAAGGGTGCACAGTGCACCCTCTCTCCCCTCTGCCACTGGAAGCTTGGTCCTACCAACTGGGTGCTCTAAGGTGCCTTAAGGCTGCTGGAGCCTTTTGCCTGGTCCATGAGCCTAGCACACGTTCCAGTCTAAAGGCAACTTGAAAATCAGACATTCAGCTTTCAGAAAGTTAACACAAAGGAAGATGCACTTAATCTTTATTCTCTTCATCTTTGCTGTCCAACACCTATGTGGCATTGAAGAATAACCTAGTTTCAAGTTCAACATGTCTTGTCATTCTTGAGTTGAAAAATCTACTCCTAGGAAACAGTAATCTTCAAATCTAGTATTATATATAAGCACAAAAATCATCACATCAGAAAACATTTATGAGTTCCTAATTTCTAGATCATTGAGATGTTTTAAAACAGTCTGCTTCTCAGTGACATTTCTGGGAACATGAGCCCAAATTTTCTGTTTACAAACCAAAAATACATCTATATTTGGATATATATATTTAAAGACTCTTAACTGGTATTATTTTCAAGTTGAGACTATTAGCCCCTAAAAGGCTTTACTTCCAAATCCACTGTATTTGGACAACATCCAGTCTGGCAGATTATGACAACTACAGTATAGCGACCAGAATACATTCCATGCTGGTACATGATATGGATAAAGGACAGGTCAAATTACTCATGGCAGCACCCCACCTAAAGCTCTGCAGGTCAGGTACAAAGCCAAGACCTCAGCATGCGGCACTATCCCATCACCTGCTGCCACTTGCTTTCCATACAACCAGAGGGATGGGTCCCTTAGGGGAACAGAAATGTACAGATCTGCACTGTGTATTTTTAAAAGTGTTTAGCAAGAAGCTTTGATCTATTATTTTCCCCCCTGCAAAGCAGCAAGGGGAAATTTCTTTGTGCTTCAGCCCAAGGAAGGAGATATAAGGAGTATCTTGTTTGCCCCGGGAGCCAAATTATCATAAATATGCTAAGCAGTGCAAACTCCCCAACATGTGGCACTGGAGCATGTGCAGTAAACATCACAGCATCTCTTCAGGGAAGCCTAGCATGACAAAGCCTCCACTGGCAAATCGCTCCTGGCCACTGCAGATTTGACAGAATTACCTATGAAGGGAATGATGGCATTTTCATCTGAGCAAGAGCTGTTTAATTTGGTCCAAATCTCTGTACAAGATGGGAATAGCATGCACTAGGCTAATGAACAGACCACACATTTCTTCCAGCCAGGACAGGCCAAGGGGTGGGATATTTTTGGTGTATTGGGTCACACACACGAGGCTAGGGTCTTGCATATACAGCTGTGGCCCACTGTCATGTAACCTCAAAAGCAGAGATCCACTTAACATCTTCTGACATATGGAGGCAAAAAGCTCAGCAAAGGTGCTGCATGACTGTGATTATGTGTTACAGGCTCTGCCAGGGAGAGGGCAGAGGGGAGGGAGGAATACGTCTCGCAAACCCTACAGGAGACCCAGACAGACAGTGGCATACTGCAAGGTCACTGCTGTGGTCAAGGATGCCACTTCCAGCATTTTGCCCAGGGTGTACCATACTTCAGGCTGATGGGCAAACAATTCTCAGATAGCTCTGAAATAACTTATTCAATATTTAACAACAGATGGGGGGGCACAAGGGACATGACATCCAAGAGAACCCAAAAACCAAACAGGGCCATACTTGCATCTTGCATTTCCACACCTGTCTTCCTCCCCACTCCCCATGGCAGTGAAGCACAGCTTCACAGTATAAAACCAGAACAATGAGCACCAGAGCACTCATAAAGCAACTGCATTTTGCTTCCCTGTGTGGTGAATGGGTTCAAAAAAAATCTGACAAGTTTCATGCTGGTGGTGTTAAAATACATTGCTACACTAAGTGTAGACTTATTTATAAGATAAAGGTCCTTTAAATTATGACCTGAAATTGTACTTGCTACACTGAGACATCCAAATCATTCCACTGACAGGTTAACATGTAATTAAAGGCAGTTTTTATGCTTATTATTATTACAACTCAATGGAAGACAGCAATAAAAAAAATGCCTTGCACACAGGCTACATATGTATTAAGAACATCTAAAAACTTCAAACAATTCTGTTTGTCAGTACAACCCTGTGCTGACAGCTGAATGAAAGCAATCACAAAGGTTCTTGCTTGCACTGTTTAAAGATCATATGGGAGTAAGACACCAGGAACAGATATTATTCAGAGTTCAGCTGCTTGTAAGTATTAGAACACCTGCATGGGCATATTTTCCTGTGGCAGCTGAACTGTGTTTGTGTGCAATTTGGCTGCTTGCAATACACAGCATCTCAGCGCTACACTTTTAAGATAGAAGACCCTTATTTTGATATTTTTCAAACTATTTAAATTCATTGTGAGTTCAGCATTAGATCCTTGGTTTAACTGTTCCATAATTACTCAGGGTTTTTTATTTGATAGCCTTGCTCATTTCAGTTAAATAAAGTGGAAATACTAAGCAATTATAAATGAAAGTACAGTGGGGTAATTTTCTAAAGGTTTATATTCACTTTTGCCTTTATTTCAGATTTTTAGTCTATTTATTGATTCATTCACAAAAAAGAAATAGATGCAAAACACAGCTCTCAGATAGGCATAACTTTGGACTGGTACAGTCCAGCTTTCTCCTTCTGTATCTTTCTTTTCCAAGTCTAATGAGATACTATATTTTTCATGCACACACTGGAAAGCATCTAATGCAGGAGATGCATTCTGTATTTCACGGAAAGTGTTCAATTTTTAGCCCTTCATCAAGACAGCCAGCTGTCTCCTGGACTTCACAGGGCACCAAGGAAAATCTCCTTGGCTGACAGGTAAACCCCACCTTTCTGCACAGGCATACATGAATCTGACGCAATGTTGAGGAAAAAGGTAAAAATCACAAACTGCAATAACAGATAAGCCACCGTATTAAACGGTGCCCCATGGACCATCTGCTCCATGACCATGTTTCACCACTACAGCACCTGGCTGTGACTAGTGCTCAGTGCCATCTTTCATTTCTGTAGCTCTTTTAGGCCGTAGATGAAGCACTTCACTTGTGGCCTAAAAGAGCACAGTTTTCATAAACCGTGCTTTATCTTGCCAGTGTATAGAGAAAAGGAGGCAGATATGGGCTCAAGAGAGAGGGGAGGTACCTGCCAAGGCTGAGTACATAAACCACTGTCCCATGCAGACACCACCAATGCTTTTGGCTAACACTATCAAAGGTGAGCCAGATGGTGATCCCACCGCATAAATTGCCTTTGTCTATCAGTTTTTCAAACCCTCTTCATATTTAACAGGCTAACAGCATATTTTCTCCTTTTTTTAAATTAAACTGATTTGCTTATTCAATTAATAATTAAAGACAATTATAAAAAAATGTTTTTTGTACTAATAAGCAGTATGCTTTCTATATCACCACTGCTTAGCCCATGGGAAATCACCAATTTTGTGATGACAGTTTCAGACTGCAATAATTTTTCCATGGCTGCAGTCTGGTAAATGCTTCTGCTAGGTGTAACACTTCCTACAACCTCTTTCAGGTTACAAAATAGTGAGCACGTATTTATTGTTCCTAAAGAGCCTGTCAGAAAAGTTAGCAAAGCACCATAAAGGAAGACTGTGAGGATTACGTACCACCCTTCAGCTAACTTCATATATGTGAACATATATTTAAAAGCAGTTCTCCGTATCAGTTTTTTAGAAACACATCACCGGTTACAGGAAACACACAGGAGCTGGAATTAATTCCATTAGGAGCTGCTGTTCTGAAGAAACAGTGGCCCATATCCCAGAAGGACAATGAACTATAATATGCAAGCTCATTTAATCACTGTATCCAATTACAAGGAGGAATAAATCATCACACACATGCCTATGTCTGAATTTTAAAAGGTAAATAGATCATGAATAGTCAAGCCAAATGCTGTGAATCTCTGGATTCACAGATTAGCAGAGGAAGTGGTGTATTCACTTTCCATTTGAAATTTTTTGCTTCATTTGGAGCTTGATTGTACAGAGCTGACATTCTCTGAAGTAAAGGGACACAAAACTCTGATATTCACCTCAGTGGAGTTTGTGTATGGTCTAACAACAGAATCTGCTGGTCTCTCTGCCCTGATCCATACCCAAGACTCCCCTAACTCACAGGGGCTCAGAAGAGGAGCTGGCTTTCTTCCAAACACTACAAAGAGCAGCACTTAGGGCATCTGCTCCTATCCTTTGCTGTAAACTCCCTCATCCCAGACTTACATGACCACAAGCTCCAGGAAGATCTGAATCCCCTCCATTTGTCATGAAAACCCAGTACAGCAGTTTTTTGCAAAGCTGATGGCATTTTCATGTTTTCCAGATGCTTTTAGAAAACTGTTCTCAAATATTTATCGTTCTTTGTAATCAAGAACATAGTTGTAACTTCCCAAATGACATCTTACTAACCTTGACTCCTTGAAAAATTTCCTATCCATTAAACTATGATGTAACGTGAAATGTCCTATGCCCTATTGGCATGTCAAAACCCTCACCCCAGAAGGAAGATTAGATTCTCATTAATAGTAACACAATCTGGATTCACACATCAAATAAAAAAACCTGTTCAAAATATTTACAACAAGCTGCACAAGTAGCCCACATTTGCTGGAGAGATGGGCCATCATGCTGGAGACTGTAACAAAATTCCCTCGAGCCAGTGATACTACACACACCTCAGGAAAATGCCTTCTTTGCAATGGGAGAAGCCCAGTTTCAGCTAGCACAGACCTTTCCCTGTCTACAGGTTTAGACTTTGCTCGTCCAACATGCCCAGGTTTCCCACCTGACCACATCCCAAAAATCCTTGCGTGCGCTTTGGGGCTTCTGCCCACAGCAAACCTCAGAGGTCCCATGAGGGCAATGGCTCCCCAGGGCATCACACTGCCCTGGGGAAGGGCTCTGTGCCCATCAGCAGCCCCAGCACTGATGGAGCCTCCAAGGTGTTTGCAAGCTGCTGTGGCCTAGGAGTCCTGCAGAGCACAAGGAGGGCAAGGAGGGAACAGACAGTGCCCCTTTGTTTCCCTGGCCCTGCTTCAGGGACATCCAGAAGAGAGGCCAGCGAGGAGCCTGCAGCACGTCCAGGGCTGCCTCCTCACAACAGGCTGGGCTCCAGGAGGCCAGAGGTCTCTACCTGTTTGTCCATCCTAAGAACCACCTGGCTGCCACCATGCAGCCTCTTTGTTCAATGCCTGCATAGCTCAAGTGGAAGTGAGAAGGAATTTTGCCTGCTGGAAAGTGGGATGCATGTTTGTGCTGAATTGCCAAATCATCCTGTGGTAGCCTCCCCGCCACTGCTTGATGGCATGTACCAGGATGGAAGTTTTCCACCTGCCTGTTATAAACTCTACAGCCACAGGGACAGTTAACATCTACAGACAGTAAGAGGAAAAGCCATAGTCACCTTAATAGACAAAATGTTTGTATTTGCCCATTCTTGGTGGTTTTTACTCTTTGGGGCAATGCTGCATGGCCACTGCTGCTTTAAGGCTTTGAATGAAAACCCTTTGACAATGGGGATCTGAAAAATGCTATTTGTTTGTGGTTGTTTTTCACTGTTGTTTGTTTGCTTCCAGCTTGTGGCTGTGCATCCCCCATGATGTTACTAACAGTATCAGCAAACAAAATCCCATGGACAAGGCTCCTATGGGGCAGGGAATGAAATCCAACAAGGGTTTCATTATTGTATTGATGCCGGGGCTGGGAAAGAACAAAACCAGGATCTGGCTTTCTGATTTTAACTGCAGCAGTTCCTAAAAAGAGGTCAACCAGCCCTAAATTCCAAGAAATGGATGTGAAGAGGGTTAAAGAAAGGCTGCTTGTAGAATTGGCAGAGCATTGTGGGCAGTAAGAGGAGGAGGGATAATGGCAGGAGGAGGATGCAGGGTGTAGAAAAAGACAAAAAGGAAAGAAACTGAAAAGCAATAAAATGTGAAGTATAAAAGCTTCCATAAGTCCCAAGTCAGACAGCATGATTTCTCCACGAATACATCTCTCATTCTGGCAATTTTTATCTCCATCAAAACTCAAGTTCAAGCAAAGAAATAAAATCACAATTCATGCCAAATGCCATCGCAAGAAAACCAAATTTTTTTATTATTAGCTTCCACCAAAATTGAACCCATCAAAGCTGCCACTTTATTTACGTTCATCTATTTCCCCCAAACCCTCACCTCAAAATGTTTTCACACTCAGTGTCCTTGCAGCAATCACATTTTCATGTCAGAGAGTATGATCTTGGTTTTAGAAGGATCTCACAAGCTTTTCTGAACTAAGACAAGGTCATCTCATGATCTCAGCCTGGCTTGGGAGATAGTGGTGTGAGCTGCTGCCACAGCTACAGCTCACATTGGTATTTTTCACCTTGTCTAAAAGATGGGACAAGTAATGTATTTTATTGCAGTAACTGATGCTATTCTGTAAAGCTCTTTCTGTCAGTGTCAGCTATACTCCATGAGGGTAACTGACATCTCATGAAAAACCTTTGGCTGTCAAAGTGCTGTAATTCTACTCCTATTTCAATCTTTGAAAGGATCAAAATTGACTCTAAAAAAAAGGCAGGACTGTCTCCAATGCCAACTACATAGACTCTCGTAAAAGGTGTTATACACCCCAAGTAATAGCAAACTGGATCAAACCTTTCCCTCTAAAAAAAGCAACAGCAATTTAAAGCCTGCATTATGAGCTTACCAATCGCAGTTAATGCACAGAGCTTCTGAATTTATGCTCA
This sequence comes from Donacobius atricapilla, assembly GCA_013397315.1. Lineage (NCBI taxonomy): Eukaryota > Metazoa > Chordata > Aves > Passeriformes > Mimidae > Donacobius > Donacobius atricapilla. Next base: position 2,557 of record WBMY01002455.1, on the reverse strand, counting down.
GTGCATTCTGCTCCATTATCTCCTTTTTAGACAGGCCCCCTCCTCTCTCACACAGGTATTCCTACTACAACCCTCTATTTCTACATCAAACAGCCGATCTCCTCCCTTGACCACTAAAATCAAAACCTAGCAAAACATCACAAACCACAGCAAAACACTCTGCCAACCTCTTCTAGCACACAGTAAATTTGGCCTTTAGCAGCTGCTGCCTCATCTGCTCTTTTTCTCCCTTTCCCTTGAACATGCTAGAGAAGGCAGCAGCCACTGTTAGGGCAGGGCAGAGCCTGGCTCTGCTGCACCTGGCAATTCAGAGTGTGCTGCATCCTGCTTGCCCCAGACTTTTCTCAAGCAATTGTGTTTATTCAGCTACACAGCAAGCAGAGGCTGTAATGTAGCCCAGGGTGCCCAGCTATTAAGGGAGGTCTTAAGAGCCCACAAAAAGCCCATTGGGAAATAGGCAGAAATCTATACCAATTAATGGTTCACAAATAGGTCTTGGGTTGTGGCTTTTTGTTCCTAATCTCCCCGGGTGACCGCTGAGCCCAGGGATTTACAGAAAGCAGTAAAGTGGGAAAGAAAAGGACTGCATCAGTACACTGCACAACCAAGCATCACCTAACGGCAGTAACAGGGAGCATGACAGGGAGCTTAGTAAAGTAATAACTGTAGTTTGGCTATAGCCAAAACCAGTCCCACTCTTGCTCACAAAAAGACCAAGACTGCTGCTTCCATAGTACTGTGAAACTGTTTGAACTCAGGGCATGTTGAGAAGGATTGCGGGGGAAGGAGGAATTAACAGCATGAGAGTAAATTTAGTTCACAAGAGGGGAAAAAAAAGCCGCTTTGAAGAACAGATTTCTTTCAGATTCTTAATACACAGCCTCAAAGAACAGGTCTGCAGTGAATCCATCCTTCCACCCTGTGGGTGGGGAATGAAGGCGCTCTTTATATTCCTCAGAAAATGTTAATCTCACAAGAAAATTATTGTATTATAGCAACTTGGAGCACTGGAAACACTGGAATTCAAACTCTGAAGACAGCGCATGAACTGTATTCCTGGACTCAAGAGATACAACAAGCACGTCCAGATACAGTTTTGTCCTTTCAGCATTCTAACGTAAAAATTCCCCCATTCCATAAAAGCTTTTTTCAAAAAAAAAATTAAAAATCGAATTTCAGAGCACCATCTCTGAGTTTTATATCATTACAGATTCTGCTTTCAGGAAGGAATACTTTGCTGTATCCTGAGAACAAGGTTCCAGCTCAACAACCATCACAGTAAGCGCTCATAGCAACACGGGAGTCATTAGTGTACAAACACCTACTTAGGTCAGCAGCTGAGGAATCTCGGTGTGATCAAAGAAGAGCACCTGGATGACAGTGCCCAGCCTTTCAACAACTTGCAGATCAGGGTTTGATAGTAAAAGGCCTTAAAAAGGAAGAAAAGGAGTACAACACTAAGCAGTGAGAACAATAAATGGGGGACCTGTGGTGAAGGGCCCCATTTTTGGGGTTCCTGAAGGACAAGGTGGTCTGTGGCTCCTGCTGAAGGAACAGGATGTGTGGACACTTTATAAGAAGCAGCAACATTGGTATTTCATTTTTACAGTTCCAGTTCCTACTCTCACAGCTAACTGACCTGCCAGCCCACATTCCATCTGTTGCTATTCCTCTTACGGTACTCTCTTAAAAATCAGGTTCCACTTTTCATCTTTAGGAACAGCACTTTTTAGATAATTGAACATGTTTTATAGTCAGCTTCAGTGAGCCACATCCTGGGAAAATATGAAGCAGGCCTGTATCTGGGGGCTGAGAGGACCTAGAAAGCTGTGTCATTTCTGCAATAGAGGTTATCCTCTCCCATCATGTTCTGGGTTGATCAAATTTCTACAGGGAAATGGATGTCTAGTAGACAGAGGTCAGCAAGAGCTACCACAGTTTAGATTCATTTCAGAATTTGGCTATGATTTTTTGCTAAGCTGATGTTGACTTGTTTTGCTTTTGGTGTTCTTATGGCTCACCAGAGGCAGTATGACATCAGTTGCAACAGGAGGTACCTGGCCTGCTTCATCTCCAGACCTGCAGCTGTGGAACCGACCTAACTTCCCATGTAGCATTTGAGCCAGACAGGGAATCAACCTAAGTGGCTGGCGTATATCTAAGATGACAGGTCTCTTGATGAGAGAGATTTCTTTGGCATGACCCCTGTGCAGTGACTCAGTTTTTGCCTTCTACTTCATGGCCCTCAGTCCGAACCTTCTGACCTGGGAACACAAGTTATTTCTGCTACATTTGACACTGACCAGCCACACTTGAGTGATTAGAAAAGGATTCAGACTAAGGCAGAAACTAAGAAGCAACATTTGCTATTCTTTTTACCACTAAAATACAGGAATTTTCATAAAGTCTTCCAATAATTATTTACTCTTTCCATACACTTCTTGTCTTAGCATCACGAGACAATTAGGAATTATCAAAAGCACCATTCTGGAAAAAGTCCTGTAGAAATGTTTTTCAAATATATAAACAGGTCTCTTTATGATCTCAGCTACTTAAA
>WBMY01002454.1:0-33288 GCA_013397315.1 Donacobius atricapilla | reverse complement strand
GCCGCGCCCCCGCCCCTGACGCGCGTCCGCCGGGCCGCGCTTCCTGCCCGTCACTTCCCTCATCGCCGCCGCCGCCGCCGCTCCCGCCGGACTCTTGCCCGTGCCCAGGCCCCTGCAGCCGCCGCCATGGCCATGAGGCAGACCCCGCTCACCTGCTCCGGCCACACGCGGCCCGTGGTGGACCTGGCCTTCAGCGGCGTCACCCCCTACGGCTATTTCCTCATCAGCGCCTGCAAGGGTGAGCGGGACGGGGCCGCTTTGTTGGGCAGCCCCCGCCGCTGGCAGGCCGCGCATGGCCGGCCCCAGGGGGCTCGGCGGGCTGTCCCGGCCTCTGGCGGGGGTGACACGGCCTCGGGGCGCTCGGCAGTGACGGGGGGAGAGCACGGCCGGGTTTCTTCCCTGGTGCTTCATGGCCGGGTTTTAGCCCGGGGGGTATCGGAGCCCGCATGCGCCCGCCTCGGATCCCGGCTGTCGGGGGGCTGGGAGGTCTCCGGAATGGTTTGTTTGTAAAACAAGCGTTTGTAAAACAAACCATTCCTGTTTCCAGCGCCTGTGCACATGGGCTGTGGATGTTAAGCGAGCTGCGCTTTGACCAGGGCAGCTGCCTTGCCTTGCCGGACATGGCATGAGGAGAACTTTTGGCTCACTGTGGGAATCGCATTTTACCTTCGTGGATGTATATTTAAATCTTTTGCACGCATAAGTTTTAAAGGGCATTCCTTTCTCCCTTGAAGTGCTTCCAGTTCAGCTCTACATCTCGTGTGAACAACTCTTTGATAGCTTTCCGGAAAAAACCTGATCTTAAGAAAGGCTTCCTATTGCTATTTCATTTTTTGTCGCTGTGTGTTTTAATAATAGCTCACTGCAACCCTGAGACTTGTTTCTACACACTGATGACCTCATAATACTGTTCCAAAGTAAAAAAAAAAGAAAAAAGGCAAACCAAATCTGTCCTGCCTGAGGAAAACTTTCGTGACAATAAAACCGAAGTGTAATGTTCCTTTCTGCCTTCCGTCTGTGTTACTAAGTTACAGACTTTTACTTGGAAACCTCTTCCTCATTTGCAGCGGCATTTCAATATCGGCCGAGTTTAGGTTCATGCAGCAAGTCCAGCTGCACATCTAAACTCTGCATAAACCCCTCTGCAGAGAGTGGCTTTGTAAAGTACGGGGTATTTCCACACGCAGGGGAACGTTTCTTTCTTTTAAAAACCTCCTTTCTCCTCCTCCCACGTTCCCTGACCGTTGGCTTTGTTTCTGCGAAGATGGCAAGCCCATGCTGCGCCAGGGGGACACGGGAGACTGGATCGGCACGTTCCTGGGTCACAAAGGGGCCGTGTGGGGCGCCACCCTGAACACCGATGCCACCAAAGCAGCCACAGCAGCGGCGGATTTCACAGCGTAAGTGAGGAGCTTCGTGGCCTGGATTTTGATTTTCTTCTGTAGCCCTTGGGTGGCAGTGTAGCTGTACTAAGTTCCTGTTACCTTTGTTTCTCTTTAATAACTGTTGGCTTATTTTTGGCTGCCCAAATTAAAACTTTTGCCATCTTGAAAGCAGCTGCAGTTAATTCTGTCAGGGTGAACAACTCTGCTCCTTAATGTGCTCAATTATCATTCTGGTTTACGTCACTTTTCTGTGCATCTCTAATCTCTGGCATTACAGTTACAGCAGAGTTGAGAGGGGGATTTTTATTTTTCATCTGCCAGTTAGCCTCGTTTTGTTACAAGAAACTTCTGTTGAATTATTTCTTTGATGTTTTTTGTTGTTTGTTTGTGCTGTTTGCGGTATTAATGAATATTTTGCAAGTTGAATCTTGTTAGTAGAGGGCAAATTCTATTAATGAAGTTGCAGAGAAGAGCCACCTTTGTCTTCAAACTAAAATGTTTATTAATTTGCATGGTCCTGAAGAAGAGCATAAGGGAAAGAGGTGGGACAGTCCAAAAAAGGCTCTAGTAAAAATAGAAAAAAATATTCTTATTGACTAATTGAGTTACAATTTATAAGAATTGTAACACTTAGAATAAAGTGTTGTGATGGCATCAGGAAAGATTGCTTACAAATTCATCTGACTGTCCAGGTTGATTTGTCCTGGTGCTTCTAAAATATGAATATTTTCTCTTGCTGTTTAGGAAAGTGTGGGATGCTGTCTCAGGCGATGAACTAATCACACTGGCTCACAAACACATTGTCAAAAGTGTGGATTTTACACAGGTATGAGAAACCTTTATATCTTATTCACCAGGGAAATAACCTCTTGAGTCTGTTTTGCTATTAGTTACCTTTTTTTTTTTTGCTTTCTTATTGTATATTTTAACAGGTAAATAATCTAAAATACTGCTGCTCGTTTTTAAGATTGTAGGGTTAATGTAACAAGTGTGTTAGGGGCTGTGTGAGAGAAAAAGCTGTGATTTTAACTCACAGACAGAGGCTGTATTTTGATTCAAAGTAGAGTTGACTCTCTATAACTTCTGTTTCAGGATAGCAATTATCTGTTAACAGGTGGACAGGATAAGCTCTTGCGTATCTATGACTTGAGCAAGCCAGAAGCAGGTGAGTCTGCTTTTAAAATTGATTCTTGGGGGCTTTTTTTGAGTTAAATCAAACTTCTGAAATCAAGGGGCTGCTTTCTGTTGTGAATCCCAAAGCACAATGTTGAGGATGGTTTTACAAATGGAATGTCTTTTACCTTTTGGTATGTAAGGGTGCCAGAATTGCTTGGGTTGGAGAGGCCCTTAAAGATCACCTGGTTCCAAACCCTTTTCTGTGGGCTGCCGGACCAGGGTGATGAAAGCCCCCTCCAACCTGGGCTTGAGCACTTCCAGGAATGAGACATCAAGCAGAGCATGTTTCAGTTCAGTGCAGACACACCGGAAGGTGGCCTAATTAATTAAAATTTAGTCATCTGAAAGAAAAAAAGACTCCACATATGTAAGCTTGTTGAAATTCATGTTGGTGGTTGATAGGAGGCCACAGAACCTTGATGAAGTTTTTGAAAGCTGGGCAATCAGATGCCCAGCTTGCATTTATCCTGTTCCTGGAATACGGTCTACAAATAAAGTCCTAAGTGCTTGAAGTGATTCCACAGTCTCCAGTAGATGGAAATCTCTGTAGCTTAAGGAAGCCCTCCAAACTGCTGCATGCCACTGTTTCGTTTTGTTAACCTGTGTTCAAATGTTTGGCTTTATTTTCAGAACCGGACGTTGTCAGTGGACACACTTCTGGCATTAAAAAAGCCTTATGGAGCAGCGATGACAAACAGATTCTTTCAGCTGATGATAAAACTGTCCGGTAAGGAAAAGCAACTCTCAGTTTTCTTTATTGTCATGCTCTGTGTGAGGGTATAGTTCTGTTATTTTGGTAAAGGATCTGAGTAACACGAGTTGCCTGATGCTGGATTATTGTAGCTGCGTGCCTGATACAGCTCGGTTCTGCTGTCAGGGATCATTTTGCTGATGGCTCTAATTCACCCCATAAACCTGTGCTCCTCGTAGGTGTGTGCTCCCTGATAAGGAGAGGTGATCTTTGGGAACTGTATGGAATAGGTTCATGCCTTTTGTAATCCTAAAGCAGATGAATTTATAGATGAAGTCTCTTGCATACACCCTGTCCTGAGCTGTTGCTGCTTTGTCTTCAGTTTCCAAGTGTTCAAGGGCCTGTTTCCGTTTGTTTTTCTCCAAATTGTAGGAATGGAAATGCAGCAGTCAGCTAGTAAATAAAAGTTTTTATTTGTCACGGCAGCACAATTTCATTTCTGTTTAGAGACCTGTTGCACTGCTAGATAGAAAACTATAATACGTTTAATGAACCCCTGTAAGTTGGGACTAGTACCTCTTTGTCTTTGGAAGTAAAAAGACAGAATAGAATCTTCCAGATCTATTGCTTAGAAGACATAAACCAAGATTTTTAATCCCCAAGAGAAGCACTGAGCAGTTAAATGGTGTGTATATACCTTTTAATGGTGCGGCATTAAGCTGTATTTTTAAAAAAGGAATGTGTCTTAAGCTTGGCCTTGGTGAGAATCCAGGTAAAGAAGATGTGAAGTATCTGTGCAATCAAACCAGGTTCCTTGATGGATGCCTTTTGTGATCCAGGTCTTGCCATGGATGTGGGGTAGAAATTGTTTGATTTGCAGAAGTCTGAGAGTCTTTTTTTTCCCTTTCTGTTTCCTTTTAAGCCTCTGGGACCGGAGCAGCATGACTGAGGTGAAGTCACTAAGTGTGGCAATGTCCGTGAGCAGCATGGAGTATGTTCCAGAAGGACAGATTCTGGTGATAACCTACGGGAAGACTATTGCTTTTCATAGTGCAGAAACGTGAGTCCGCAACTCCAGTGTTCACAGGTGGAGTACTGGGCTGCTTGTGGGCAAAAACTGCCCAGAATCACCGGGTGCTCAAATCCGGCATCTCGGTGATGTTTCAAGAGAGGAAGTTACATGCTTAAACATGCAAAGTAATTCTGTATGCCTGAGCTTTTGTTTTGCTTATTCTAAACTCATTTCTGACTTGACAAGCATGATTTGCCAGTATCAGAACTTGTTTCAGAAACTCTGTGGGGACTGTGTTCTATTTCTGGTAAAAGCAGTTGAGATTAATAGAATCACAGTTCCTTTGCTCTCAGGATTTTTTTTTTTTCTTTTTTTAATACGGACTTTGTTAATAAACTTTTCTTCCTCAGTCTAGAGCAGATTAAATCATTTGAAGCACCTGCTACAATCAATTCTGCATCCCTTCACCCTGCGAAAGAGTGCTTGGTTGCGGGTGGTGAAGATTTTAAACTCTATAAATATGACTATAACACAGGAGAAGAATTAGGTAGGTTTGTCTCCTATAATCATGAGGGAGTTCTGAAATAAATGAAACTGTTGTACTCAGATGAGGACTTAGCAGAGCATGCTGTGCAAGAGGATGATGGAAAGGTATATAATCAATTAAACATTTTTTGCTATCTCAGTATACCTAATATTTTTCTAAAACATCCATTCAACAATTCTGCACCTGTTTAAGAAAAATTCTCGTTCTGTATTGCTATAATAGCTGTATGTTAAATGGTCATACTGTCCATTAGATATGTCAGTTACAAGATTTTATGAGAAATATGATGTGCTGGCCAAGTTTGGTTCAAAAAAAGCATATTTTCTTACTGATCCAGTCCTCTTTTAAGAGAGTTTGCGGAAGGAGTGGTTGAAGGAACAGAGCGTGTGTACTCCATGCTGCTGGTTTGCTTTGCAGTTTTGTCTGGAATAACCAAGCAGCCTTTTCCTTGCAGTTAATGAAACATTAATATCTTAATTAATGAAGTAATAAAGTAGGCATTGCTGACACAGCCATTCATGGAAACTCTGTTTTGTATCAGAAACTGATCGCTTTGTACTTGAAATTTCCGTTGTTGGCTGAAATTTGAAATTGATGGTCTTGACGTTTGCCCTTCAGAATCTTACAAGGGGCACTTTGGTCCCATTCACTGCGTGAGATTTAGCCCCGATGGAGAGCTGTATGCAAGTGGCTCCGAGGATGGGACACTAAGGCTGTGGCAGACAACAGTAGGGAAAACCTATGGCCTTTGGAAGTGCGTAGTTCCTGGTGAGTGTGGGCTTGCGCCTGCTGAAACTTGGCAGCTCCCTGTGCCCGTTTGGAGCCATATCTGTTTGTGGTGGTAAACGCTGAGATTCATGCAGTAACTCCTGTCTTCTGAGGGTTTCTGATCTACTCAAACCTGTTAGATTGAAGGATGCACTTTCGTAGCTGTCATGTAAGCAGTTAACATCATCCCTGTGAGCTTTTTGAAAGTGCCCTGTGAGGCACTTTGTGGATATTTAAGCCAAGGGCCCGATATATTTTTATCTTAAAGAGCGAGAAATATGTGATACCTGTTTTGTAATTCTGAAAGAGAGGCTCTCTAGAAAGAAGTGTGGGTGGTGGTTTTATTTTATATTGTACTCTGGTTCTTTCAGCTTGGGGAGAGGGAAGCAATAACTACATGTGGATATTCATTAATAGAATTGCTTGCTCAAGTGTTTCTCCTCAACACTGAATTACATGGAAATGACTTTTGTTTTTTTTTTAATCAGGGTGTGTGGGTGGAACTGAAGGTATTGACTGTTTTGTTTTTTCACTCTTTCTCTACAGAAGAGGAGAATGCAGAAGCAGCAAAAGCAAGGACTACCCTTCCAGGAACTGCAGAGGAGGAAATAGGTAATGAACTGAACTGTCAGCTTCAACTGCCTGAGTGTTAAAAGACAGTCAAGATGGTGGCATTCCTTAGTGTGGGCTCGATATTTCTGAGCCTGGGAGAATTTTAGCTTACTAATCATTGCTAGCTCCTTTCACAAGGGAAAGCTGCCAACAGTTTCCTTTTTTTTCCAAAACATCTCTCTCAGTTTCTCAGCACAGGTTCAGCAAACAGTGTTCCCTTTGCCAGAACAACTGTCCCCAGGGGTTGTTTCCTATTCCTGAACCAACGGAGAGCAGCGTCAGTGCCATGGAGCAATAACAGACCTTTTTACACAGCGTGTTCTAAAAGAAACTGTTGGGATTGTAAATAAAGCCTTCTTTCTCTTCTGACAGCTCGATGGAGTGAATCTATTCCGTGTCGTACTGTGACACCTTAGTATGGAAGAAGTACTTTCCCTTGTGTTCTTTCTGGTATTTTTCCCTCTTTTGAAAAGATCTCTGACTGCATTTGCCTGACATTCATTATGTGGTGTCAGACGGGTGGCTGGAGCTGTGCAGGCAGAACAGCTGGGTCAGGTTGAATGGGAAAACAAACTGAACCGGTCTCTTTAAGCAATCCCCACAGCATTTCTTTGGTTTCTAGCTCTGAAGCGAAGTTAAATAACCCCCTTTTTCTTCAGTTGCAGAAGAGATTGCCTCTGAAAACTCAGATACAGTGTACAGCTCAACTCCTGAGGTGAAGGCCTGATTCCTGCAGCTGTTACAGGACACGTGGACGAGCGAGACTAAATCAAGTGAGCAGTGACAGAGCAGCCTTGCAGAGCATGCTCCCTCCCAGGGGCAAAGATGGGCAGTAATTGGTGAGAATGCGGTGGAACTGGCTAGGTGTTGTCTGTAAGAGACCTGAGCATCCCAATAAAAACCCAAAAGACAAGTAGTAGAGTTCTGCTGGCTTTTTGGCATAACTGCCTACTGTCTTTTCAAAGAAGTGTGCAAGCCAAGATCCAGTCTCTCCGATCTCAATTAGACTCATTGTAGTGTGTTTTCATTATTACAAAGAAGAGATACAATGGCTTTTACCTTTTTTTTTTTTTTTCCCTTGAAAGTTGGAAAAATTGGCTCCAGTTGAAAAGAGGGGATTATGTACTTAAAAAAAGTATTTGGTTCGGGTTTTGTTTCATTGTATGCTGCTTCTGAATGTTTAACTGTTTTCAGTTGTCTGAATAAAATGCCTCTCCAAACTCGTACGTTATTTTTGAGCGTTGGGTTCATGAAGTGGAGAAGCCAACCACATTAATCACGTAATCCTTGGCATCTTGGGTTTGTACTGCACTGAGAGAAAGCAAAAGAATGTTTTAGTGCTGGTACAGAGGGTGGCAAGTTCTTTGATCTGTAAGCTTTGTATCTTTTTTATTCTTTCAAGTTTGAATGTAAACACGAGTCTCTAAAGAGAAGAACAGTGAAAATTCCTAAATTAAACGTGCTGCCTGAAGTATTTGGTTGTACATGAAAATATCAGAGGCTGGCTGCAAATCTGTGTAAAGCTTGGGTTTAGTCCTCCAGACTGGATAAAAAAGTTACTCTTTCAAGGTTACAAATCATATTTTCTTCATTAAAGAAAATGATTGCCATTCTTCCACTTGTCATTTCCTTTAATGTTATGCTGAAAACTTTACATAATGCATTCGGTGTGGTAAGAAGACAGAGGTATATTTATTCACACACCTTTTTATTTTTTCATATTCATGCTTTTCCTTACTGTCCTGTTTTTGCAGACTATACCTATTTGCAATTACCTATTTGAATTTTATTCTAAAAACAAGGAACTCTGCTTTACAGCTAAATGGTTCAGTCGGGCCAATTCCACTAAGGCTTATGAGGACTCCATATTACCTATTACTTGAGCATAAAATTTTTATTTTACAAATTAGATGCATTTAAAATGAGGAACTTGGAACACCTTGCCCCGTGGTGAACCTGCTGGCATGCTGTGGGTTTTATTCCATGTTTGCAGTAGGCTCTGTAGCATCTCAGAGAGAGGTCTGGAATAGGATCTCAGAATCATTTTAGCTGAGGGAAAAAACCTTTTACCACCAAGTTCAACTGTTAACCGAGTTCCCAAGTTCACCAGAAAACCACGTCCCTCATTCTGCACTTACAGCACAAAAATGAAACAGCGAATTGTCATACATAGTAATGGCTACTAAAACACTGGAAGAAATGAAAAAAACCGTACAAAACTCAAGTACTGTTATGAACAAGTGTTTGAAAAATCACCAGTAAGCGTATCAGCAAAACCCAGATTTAATATTAAGTGACAGGAGAACAAAGTTCCGTGGCAAGATTCACTCTGCTACTTACAGGACAGCTAAGGCACGCCAAGGGAAAACCAGAAACAGCCAAACTGAACAAAATGCAGGCAATCAAAACAGAAATGAACCTGGCTAGAGGGATGTGTGCGTGCAGTGAGGGCAAGGATGAAAAGGAGAAAGGCCTAAAAGCTTAACAGCACTCAGCCTGAACAGTGAACTTCCTCCTTAAACGTAACAATTCTGCAGAGGAATGGCACTTAATTTACACCTAACCTAACTTAGAACTTTACCGTAATTTAACAGAGTAATAACACAACAGCATTTAACCTAATTTAGGACCTAACCCTCCTTACAAGTTTAATTTAGACATCTGAGGTAACAGTTTCATCCCGGACACAGGGTCAGCACTTAGTTTGGAAGTGTGATAACAGGGGTGTGGTGTCATTCAGGCCAGAAAACAATTTCCAAGGCTGCTCATAAAGAAAACAGAGCAGCAGTTCCTGGAAGCAGGCGGTGTTTGATGAGCTCAGGAGGAGCTTGGCCCATTGCAGTTTGTCAAGGCCAAGGCATCACAAGCATTTCTTAGATGACAGCGTAGCCTGGGAAAGGGAAAAGAGGATGCATCACCACAAGTACTTGAAAGCTTGTAATGTTTTTTTTGCTTTGACGGGTCCTAAAGCACACAGTGCAAATGGTATGTACTTCTAGAGTGACTGCTGTCTTTCAAGCCACTGCTTCTCAAAGCACACAGGCGGTTTTGGTATGGGAAAAGCAAAAAAGAAAAGCGTCCTCAGGTTTCAGAGCTGCGGCCCTTTCCTGCTTTACCGGATGCCCTTGGGAGTTTGGGGTTTCTTTTAGTAGGAAACTGTTTCATGTAAACGTCAACATTAACAATGTACAACATACTTTTCTTGAGACTTTGTGGCCTTTTTCAAGACCTGGAAAAAAGGCCATGAAGTTTTCAGCGGCTTAGTTACCAGAATTTCGTTCTGCAGGCACCGCTAGAAGCTTTGCAGGTCGGTACCTTTATTGACCCTGTGTGTGCATGTGGCAGCAGTTCCTCCTTGAAGAGTCAACAGGAAGACATTGGACAGTGCCTTGACTCAATCCCCTCGTGGACGGCGGGTTCAGTGCCATGCATGAACAGAATATCTGTGTACCTCCAGGGGAACGGGATATCCATGAACGGGATATCCATGAATGGGATATCCATGCACCTCAAAAGGAACAGGATATCCATATACCTCCAAGGGAATGGGATATCCATGAACGGGATATCCATGCACCTCCAGAGGAATGGGATATCCGTGTGCCTCCAGAGGAAAGGAATATCCATGTACCTTCAGAGGAACGGGATACCCATGTATCTCCAGAGGAATGGAATATCCATGAACAGGATATCCATGTGCCTCGAAAGGAACAGAATATCCATGAATGGGATATCCATGCACCTTCAGAGGAAAGGAATATCCATGTACCTCTAGGGGAAGGGAATAGCCATGTACCTCCAGAGCAAAAGGAATATCCATATGCCTCCATAGGAATGGAATATCTATGCACAGAATATCCATATACCTCCAGAGGAACAGAATATCCATGGACCTCCAAAGGAACGGGATATCCATAAATGGGATATTGGTGCACCTCCAGAGGAAAGGAATATCCATGTACCTCTAGGGGAAGGGAATATCCATGTACCTCCAGAGCAAAATGAATATCCATATACCTCCATAGGAATGGAATATCTATACACAGAATATCCATATGCCTCCAGAGGAATGGAATATCCATGTACCTCCAGAAGAATGGAATATCCATGCATGGAATATCCATGTACCTCCAGAGGAATGGAATACCCATGCATGGAATATCCATGCACCTCCAGAAGAATGGAATATCTATGCATGGGATATCTATGTACCTCCAGAGGAGCGGGATCCCCGTGCACCTCCAGAGGAAAGGCGCATCCCCGCAGCTGCCGCCGCAGCAGGGTCGCCGTGCCCGGCCCGGTGCCCCCTTGCCCTGCCCGGTGCCCCCNCCGCCTTGCTCCGAAAAGCCGAGCTGGGAGCAGCCCCGCGGCTCCCGTGGGCGTTCCGGCGCGCTCCGGGAGGAGGGTTTGCGTTAAACACGCGTTTCCGTGGCGCGCACGGCGCTGGCCCCAGCGGTTCCCAGCAGGGCTGAGGTCTGAGGGCAGCTCCGCAGCCCCGGCCCTGCACGGAGCTGGACCTGGGTCTCTCTCGCCTGTGGGATAATCCTGCCTCCCCTCTTTCTCACTAAGAGATTAAAAACGCTTCATTTGGGCTCTGATTTGCAAACTCGAGACTCCGCCTCCTGCGGTCGTTCTTGTTGCTTGCTCTCTGGGGAGTGGTAGAGATTCTCCAGGTGTTTGCAGCTGGGCTCCGGTAGCTGTGCCTCAGGTAAGGCAGGGAGCGGCCAAGAAAGACTTTCTCTGCCTTTTCCCGGAGTTCTCTCTCTCCTCATTGCTGGGGAAGGGGGAAAGCGCAACAGCTTCCTCGGCAAAACCCGGTGGGATGAGTAAAGCGGGGAGACTCCCTAGAGTCCGCCTCTAAGGGGTGATAATTCCCTCGTTATGGGGGGGTGGACAACGGAGCGGAGGAGCCACCAGGGTGGCCTCCCAGAAGGGGGGAGCAAAGGCCAGGTGTTGAACAGGTAGGTCTCAGGGCTGGCACGAGCAGAGCGCAGGAGGTTGTGGCATCACGAACCGGCACGGGAGCTTTTTACAGCGCCAACACGCAGTTTAAATGATCAGCCCGTGCCTGGGCAAGCGAGGGCTGTGCTTCCACTCACTGGGATTGTGGGGATGTTGCAGCTTTCAAAAGCGAGCTGACTGCCCTCTGTTGTCCTTGTTCGTGGGCTGGTGAGTTTCGACTGCAGCCGTCCGAAGAGCTGCAAAAACATTAATCATGTGGTGACAGAACATCACTATCTGTTAGGAAAAACGGCCAGCACAGAAGTCTGCAAATGCGCTCACTTTAAACTAGGGGTGTGTCATGCTTTTTCTTAGTAAATTCAAGCTTCAAATTCGGTGATGTGTGGGGAATCCAGAAACATGAAGGTGAAGTCAGCTCAGTTCGGATACTTGTTGCCATCCCTTCCCAGTGATCTTTGTTTAAACCATTTGCGGTAGGAGTGAGCTGGGTTAGATGTTCAGGACAGGTGTGGGGAAGGGAATGGTGTGGCTGTGACCACGTTCAAGTGGCAGCTTCTAGCATCTGCCTTATGCTGGCTGCTTTAAAGAGAGAACTGCACCTCCCTGCCTTTTGCTCTCCCGCTGATTAACATATCTGAAACACAGCAGCGTACTTCATACAGCACTTAGCATATCGCAGTGCTGTGCCTTAGCTGGTAGCAGTTCTCACAAAGAGCCCTTGCCTTTATCTTTCTTGGCTGCTAACAATGCTCACCGCTTCTGTGACTTAGGCACTTCAGCTTTTGAAGGTTTTACAAGCCTGTGCCAGCAGCTTTAACAGTAATTCAGGTGATTTGCCCTGTTTCCCACGCAGCTTTGTGTAGAATTATAGTTTTCTAACAGGGACATCTAGTGGTAAAATATATTTTACTTAAAAATAGATTGTTTGTGTCCTTTCCTGTGTCTGCTGTTTCTGTGCTTGCTACCTAATGTTGTTATTGAAGCAGCAGGTCTCTGATGGCGCCATTAGAGAGGACCAGTTTGTTTATCACCGACGAGCCAAACTCTTCACAAATCATGCCATGTAGTGCTTTCCTGTAGGATTGGTTTTTTTTAATAAATACATTTTTGTAAAATTCCTTGATTCTCCCCTTCTTATCTCCTTCCCTCGTACCCATCACTGCACCTTAATAGAAGAAGGGTTTTCCTTGGAATAAAGACTGGGTGCATGTTACACAGGTGAAAAGACCCTGATGTGCACAGTCCGAGGCTCACCAGCCTCCTGCACTGATACATTTCCCATCTGAGAGTCACGTAAAGAAGCTGGACAGAGAGTTTTACAGGTTTTTCATTCCACAAGGACTGTTTGCAGAGCTTGTGCGCTGGGGTTCACCACGATGCCTGCAGGGATGGAAACGAGCCTGCCTCTCCTGCTCTGCCCTCCAGGTCACTGGGTTTTAATAGCCCAGATGTTTCATGTTTTGTCACGCTTCAGAAAAGTATCAGATGCAACTTTTAATGTCACTTCGCAAGGAAATACTGGAACATATCAGTGAGCTTCTGTTTTGGAAGTGCAAGCTAGCAGCCTGCTGGTTTGGTTTAACTGTGGGCATGCAGACACGTGGGGACACAGGGACCATCCCCTCTGCCCAGCACTTGGAATGTACATGGAAGGTTGGGTCCAGTTCCTCTTTCCAGTGGGAAAGAGAAATTGATAAAACTGTCACAGCTTCAGCAGAGGGGCAGCACAATGGAGCACTTGCCCTGTGAGGAAAGGCTGAAAGAGTTGGGCTGGTTTAGCCCATGGAAATGGGGTTTAGGGGTCCCGAGGCAGGGACGTTCACACGGGATATGAGGGAAGACTTGGGGCAGAACAGTCAGGTGCTGGGCTCAGAGAGCCTGGGTGTAGCCCTGGTTTTTCAGCCTGAGATGTTTTGATTTTTAAAACTGTTCTTATGGAACTTTCTGTAAACAAAGGAGATGTTTTTGTTAACTTTATTTTGTTTTCATTCTTCTTTGGAGGTGGAGACCATTTGATGTCTCTTTGTGTTGGCCAATGTGGTTAAATGGGTGTTACTTTTAACACGGATCAGTTCAGCTCTAGTGACCTGGTATATAAGGAAGTCAAAATTTTAATGAACTCAGTCTTTTTAGCCTTTTGACAAATTCTGAAGTCTTGTAGTCTGATTTCGTGTCCTACAGTGACAGCTGAGCAATCTCCATTCTTGGGGACCCTCAAAACCCACCTGAATAAAGCTTGCAGCCTGGTCTGACCCCAGAGCAGATGCTGCATTGCACAGGAGGTTGGACAAATGATCTTCAGAGGTCTTTCAACCCAAATTATTCTGTGATTGTGTGTTTTATTACCTCTGTGTGTCTATATATGTCTGACTATATATATATATATGCATATATTCTGAGTAATGAGAAGTTAATTGCAGTTGTTTTGCAATGTTCTTGGATTCCAAAAGAATCTGTGTGGTTCAGACCCTCTAGCTGAAGGGCCAAAAATACATTCGTTGTGTTTCAATTGATATTTTTAATTATAGTTGGTATTTCTGATCCATCTACATGTGAGAGCTAGCCTGTTGGTAAGTGGCATTTAGATAATGAAATGTTACATCCCTTCTCAAGACAGCATAATTCAATTCTTATATATTAATAGTTGGTTTTAACCTCTAGTGTGGATCTGGTTCTTCACTGTTCTAACACCTTTGGAATCTGCTGGGTAATTTTAATCAAATTTGAAGGACAAGCAGCTGTCTTGGAAATAAGTAAGGCACTGGATGGAGTGACCAAATCAGTTCTTTTGTTGAGGGAAAGGTACAGATCAGCAATTACATGAACTTTCGTTGCAATTGTTTTATTTTGACCTTTATGCAAGTAACGGAGTCCTGTTTTACTCATGATTGTAAGGAGCACATGAGTGTGGGCTTGACATTTTCTGAGCCTGAGTTTTAGCTTGCTAATCATTGCTGGCTCCTTTCCCAAGGGAAAGCTGCCAACAGTTTCTCTTTCCAAAACATCTCTCTCCGTTTCTCAGCACAGGCTCAGCAAACAGTGTTCCCTTTGCCAGAACAACTGTCCCAGGGGTTGTTTCCTATTCCTGACCCAATGGAGAGCAGTGTCAGTGCCATGGACCCATAACAGACCTTTTTACACAGCGTGTTCCAGAAGAAACTGCTGGGATTGTAACTAAAGCCTTCTTTCTCTTCTGACAACTCTATGGAGTCAGTCTATTCCGTGTCCTACTGTGACACAGGAGGACAGTGGGTTTTTAGGGTGAAGAGATGTCTCAAGCCAGGGAAGAAGAGAGGGAACAAGAGGGGACTTGGACCTGCAGGGAACACGGTCCTGATGTTCTGCATCTCACTTCGTGAGGGAAGGCTTGGCAGTGGTTTCCAAAGGGCTTTGGAGGAGGATGCCATGATCCTTTCTGTGTGATCCGTGGACAGCGCCACGTGATTTCACTGACGGCAGAAAGCAGCAGAGCTCATCTCTAGTTCAGGGCCCTTGCTTTGATGTCCTGCTTAGAGTATCTGGATGCTGATGACTTGGAGACTGAAATTGTGTTGTGTAAAGGAAGACCCACATGAAATTAAGGATCCATTGGTCCATATCAAGTGTCACTATGGAAAAATAACTACAGCTTCTGTCTTGACAAAGCTGAATTACCCCAGATCTCTAAAGAGCTTACTATGTAAGACAACTGTAACAAGACCTGACCCCGAAGCCTTTCCTGTCCCTTCAGTGGCTTTGCTCAGCTCTGCGTGGCCAGCTGGGGTCAGCCTGTGTCTGGCTGAACTCCTCCTTTCTCCACGGAAGGTTCAGGACGCAGCTTCAGCCTCTCCTCCCAAAATAACAGCTTTCATCACTTCCCTTCCCCGTTTTATCGTGTGCTCATGGTAAGAGCAGGAGCACACATGCTGTCTCTGGCACACAAAATGAAGTAACCAGTCGAGGAGGGCAGCTCCTTTTGGGGAACAGTGCTGCCTTGAAATGCTTGTGAAACGACCGCCTCAGGCATTCTTGAGCTTTCTGTTTCGCCATCTGAAGGGATGCCATCAACACTTTTTTTTTTTTAAAGCTTGGTCTGCTTTATGAGGAATGCGTTAGGAAGCTTAGATATTTATGTAATTACCCTAATGAAGTGGGTTTATTTATTGTTTTCTGAGGAAACACTCGGTATTTTTGGATTCATGTTCTTCAAAGAGAGGAGATGAATTTTCCTGTTAAGGAATTGAATATGATTTTTTTCAAATGTCTGCAGAGAAAAAAGTAAACTAGAAGAGTGATTACAGAATATTGGCTAATTAGCTGTAGTGTAACTGCTTTAATTACTTTTATCCCTGAAGCCACATGACTGTGCAGATGACTAGCAGATGACTTATTTAAAAAAAAAAAAAAAAAAGATGTGTTCACACTGCAAGGTTAATGAGCCTAATTAAATATAGTTTTCCTTAGCCAGATACTAAATCATAAAGCTTGGGGGAGTGAGGGAGGGGGAGAATCCAAAGGCAGTCAGTTCTATTTCAAAAAATGGTTTTATTCTGATATTTAATGAAAAAAAAAGAGAAAAGCTGGAATTGTGAGTGATTTTTCTGAATAAAGGCACTTAGATCAAAAGATTTGGTGAGACCTCACGCGGCAAACTTTGAAAGTCTATTTAGAGACAATTATGCTGAGACATATTTGTTTTCACTTACCCATTGCTTTAATTAATGTAGGAATGGGCTTGAATAAAAGGTCTGTGTTATATGGAAGTCTCCATCTGCTGCTGCATATTACCAGAACCTTTGTCCTTCCTTGCCGTGCCATTTTTATCGCACCATTTTATTTCCTGTAGTAAGCTGCATGATGCCTCACATTAAGTTGTGCAGAAAGGATGGAGTTCTGATTTTTTTGTTCAATTATTCCTTTTTTTTTTTTTTTAATTCTCTGCCTCTGCTGTTCACTGGGGTTTGAGCTTCCACACTCAAAAAAAAAAAAAAAAACCAAAAAAACTTGGGGATCCACATTCTGTGGTCTTTCAGGGATTGTTGCATCCCATGCACAAAAATTAGATATTAGACCTTACTGAGTGGCCATGTGTCAGCTACCTTTGTGACTAGCCCTGAGTCACTGAAAACAGAGGGTGAAATATGTCAGACAGCGAAAAGGGCTTAAACCAGTGGATTTTGTCATATTTGCAAAGAACTGTTGATCAGCTATTGCTGACTTGGTGATTTCCACAAGTGACTTTGGGCAAAGCAAAAGTAGTAGTGCATTTCCCCTCCCACACCTTTTCTCCCATTATAAACCCATTTCCTTCTTTCTTTCTTTTTCTTTTTTTTTTTTTCCCCCCTTCTCCAAATGGCTTTATAGTTGATTATTTCCTTTAAGCTGATTTAGTGTGCAGGACTCTACATCTTAAAAAGATTGCTCAGACCTGAGTCAGGATGCTCAAGAGTCAGGTGGGGTAGGTACAACAGCTGTCTGTAGAGACTGAATCCTCTACAATCAATGACTAATAAAGAATTAACCTACTCCTGGGGAAAATTTGTGTCCTTTCATTTAAGTTTTCATCTCAAACTTGAATTTTCCTCAACAGACTGGACACTGTCTTTGCATTCTCCCAATGAATTGTTTTTAGAAATCATTTACTAGTTGGTTTTCTTGGTTGTCTTCAAAAATGTGGAAAGAATAGGTTAGAGCAGACGGACTGAAAGGATCCTTTTTAGAGAGGGAGAAGGTGAGTTCCTCATCTAAACTGCTTCCTTTGGTTTTATCACATTTTCCGAAGGGGCTGAAAGGTCACTGTGCACCCAGGAGGGTTCAAAAGTTATTATAATAAATGGGATTATGATTAAATGATGCTACCTCAGCACTTGGCACGTAGCAGAAGAATCCGAACACAGAGTTTGTGTGTCCCTCCTCTATTTATTTATCTGTGTTTTCCTCCCCCATGGACTTTGCCAAACATATCCTATGTGCCTACTGATAGGCAGAAAAGGAGGAAAGTTGTAGCCACGGTTTTTGTAGAAATAGCTTTTCTCAGCTGCTTTCTACGAGTCAGCTGAGCTGAGCTCCTTGTTTTGGGGGCAGAATTTATGAACCTGTGGCTTTGAAACTGCAAAAGATGTAACAAGGGTTTGTTGTTTGACTCGCTCGCAACTTTCCGAGCTCCCCCTTTTCCTTGTTGCCACGCAGTGAGTCTGATGCTGAACTCTTGAAAAGAAAAAATTCATAAATCCCTTAGGATCCTTTTGAAATTCCTTCATTGGTTTATTTTTTTTTCAGCTTTTAGCTGCCACTTGGTGGTACCACTCACTAGCAGCTTGTATGTGGTAATAGGACAGTGGCAGCACAGTAGGTTACTTATGCTGAGAACAAGATTTTGTTCGGCTGTTTCATGTTGTCCTGCATTTCCACTGAGTCATCTCTACCCTAAATTGGTTTTTGTAAATCTAGGAAAACAAGCTTTTATTTACACATTTTTTTTTAAATTTTTTTTTTGGCTATTAAATCTATTCAGTAGGAAGAAAAAGTTAAGTATAAGATCTCTGTACTTAATAATAAAATTAAATAAGATTAGTGATTTTGTCTACCAGCTTTTTTTTTTTTTAAGTTTGAAACCCTTCTTTAAATCAATATGCTCAAGGGAAATGCAATTTAACGCCGTAGTAAAGAAGATTCATAGAGTGACATGCTCTTAATAAATTCAGTCACTCAGAATTATTATCTCCTAGTATCTGTCTATGCCCATGTCCATATTCTGACCTTAACTGGTGATGATATTTGATGATTAATGGTGGTGGTTTGCTGATGATTGGTGGTTAATGATTGCTGATGTTATTTTCAGAGTGCTTTCGTGGAATGTTTATATGATCGGTATTTAGGAGAATTATTTATGCTTTGGGATGTGAGAGATTTTAAAGATATTCTGGTTTCTTTTTCCCGTGTACCTTCCTGAGCAGTCTGTGTTTGTTAATATTAAAAATTACACTCTGGATTTACCATGCTAAGCGGAAATTTAAAGATTCAAGAGCCTGAGCCCTCAATTCTCCTTTATCAGTCACTTACCCTTTGTTAAGCAGTGGCCAATATTTGGTTCTTCTGGCTTTGGACAGTTTCATTATTTTAGTACATGTTGAGCATCTGCTGCTCTTTGGGAATTCTGGAATCTAGAAACAGGCCATCAAGCAATGACAGAAGGCTGTTTTGTAGGGTTTTTTTGGGTTTTTTTTTTCCATGCTACATGTATAATAAACTTCTCAGTCCAGGGCTGGCAGCAGCGTGTCTCTGTCTCATCAGCACTCAGTAAATTCACTTGTCATGGCACACAAAACAGGCTGTGTGACATCCTCAGTTCACAGATCATCCCCTGACAGAAGCTGAGCTTATTTTGGGCTGCTGATAAATACACAAGCCCTTAGAAGGACACGAAAGCATGACACACGCCTCAAAGGTTCCAAACTTTCTACAACTTTCTTCTGAAGTACCACACCATATGTGAAAAGAACACAGAAATAGATGAGCCTTTTTTCTTTCTTTCTTTTCTTTTGTTTCTCCCCCCCAGAACTTGGCTGGATCTCAAAAGTGTATGTGAATCGACCTGCAGTGGTGAGGCATGCAGAACAAATTAAAAAATGGAAAACTGTGAAAGGTAATTGGCAAGTAAGTGCTCTTCTTATGCATTCTGTTCCTGTATTTTTAAAGCAGTCACTCTCCCTCTCCAGGCTGTAATATTGAATTTTTTTCAAGATACATGTAAACTTAAAAGATGTGCTTGTCCATGTCTTATTTTAGTAATTTGTATTTGATGATGATGGGATGGAATAAGGTGACGCATTTATCCAAACAAGTTAAAAACCTTATAACTCATGACTGGCAAAACCGCAAATGGATTCAAGTCATCTTTATTCATGAGTGGATTAAATTGTATATTACTATCCCTCCACATTTATTCTGTTTCCCAGACAGACTTCTCTGCATGCTGCCTTCTTATTTTTTAATTTTAAAGCTGTAAGATATGATCATGGTCCCTGTCAGGTTTGACCTACCTGGATGATTTTTCTTTGCTTAAACATTCTCAACGTGTGTGATTTCATCGCTTAACCAGTTTTTTAGCTAAAATTCAAAAATCCTGGCTGGCTGTGGCACTTGATGGGGGGGAAGGAGCCCACTGCTGTTAGGAAAACTGGCTTTTCAGCTGCTGAGATAAGGTAAATGGTTGGTTATTGTCCGTCTCAGTAGAAAAGACAGACTGTTTCTGCGTTCACCAAGCAGCTGTTCTGCAAGCAATGCTTGGGATGCCTCTGCACACTGAACAAGTTGGTTATGGGCAACAGGAGCTGAAAACCTGGAAGCAGGAGGGAAGGAGATGATGAAGGATCAATCTTAAGAATGGAATGTAACAGAACAAAGCAAGAATCATTTGATTATACTTCATTCTTAAAAAAGTTGTTTGAAATAGTTGACATCGTGCAACCATCCTGGAGTAGCTGAAGCTGTGTTCACAAGGATTTTAGGGTTACACTTCGGGGATAACTTGATGAAGGTGTAAGATGCTGCTGGAAGGTGATAGAAAAAAAGTTTCCTGCCTCTTTTTCCTTCCTGAAAGTTTGTGCTTTGTGTGTTATGGTTGAATTTTTAAAAAATGGAGATAAACGGAGGAGATTTAGACACCAGCTCAGCATTTCTTTGGAGTTTCCTATGCTTAAAAAGTTACTTGATAGCAGGTTTATCAGCCCAGTGGCTCTGAGCTGGGAAATAGCATCAGTGAGAAGGTCCAGATACTCCAGAACCGTGGCTGTCCTCAGATGCTGCAGGTGCAGAAATGTAAAAACAAAGTCTTCTTTTGACTGATGGCATTAACAAAGACAGAGAGCCGCAGGCTTTGATGGCAGAGACTCATGGGGAAGAAAGGGATGTGGTGTCACTCCCACAACGCAGCTGGAGGACAGATGTTTATTCCTAACGCCTCCCCCCTCTCCTGTGGAGAAACACCAGCACTCAGCAAGGTTTTATTTCGAAGGGTGTCAGAGGCATCTCACCTCTGTTTGAACATTGTCACTGCAGGGCGGTCATGTGCTGTTTTCTTAACAGAGGTGATTTTGAACCTGCACAGGTTTGAATGCAAGCAGCGTCACAGATTCAGATTCTGTTCCCTAAAATAGCCAATTGAAAACCCTTTAAAGAAACCTGAAGTTTGTTCCAGTTCTTGAAACCCCCTCACTACATCTGTCTTGGAGACTATGATTCATGTCATTAGAGAGGAGACAAGAATTCCCTCAAACAGAGGAGAAAAAGTCCAAGTAAAAGCAACATAAAACTATTTCAAGGGGAAAAACCCCTTTCAAAGAATTATAGGATGAAAGGAGAAGCTAGGAACAATCAGTCAGGCTTAGACTAGCAGGGGCCAGTGGTGGTTCTTTACCCCACTGCCATTGCAAACTTTCCCCCTGTACAAGTGCCCTGTAAGAGAACTCTGCTTTGAGTGAAGTCATCACTGTAAAATGAGCATTTTCTGGAAGACCTTCAACAAATATTTCAAAATAATGTCCTAAGCTCAATTTTCGTTCAGCAAAAAAAGCTCATAAAATTTTTAGTTATTCTTCTGTTCCATTCTTTGATTAATAAATCTTTTAAAATTCTGAAGCATTTCCATCTAAAGAGTGTTTTAACCTTGTCACTTACCTCATTTTTTTTTTTTTTTACCAAAATTAGAGCTGTTTTTTATTCCTGTTTCACACAAAAGGGAGTGGAGCCTTTCTGTATCATTAGATAACGCTGAAGACATGAACAAAAACCTGCCAGCCCTGTCTGTCCTATGCCATTATTTGCTTATCCTCCACGTTACATCCTATACATTTCCCCACTGCCAGAGCGCGAGCCGGGCTTGTGATTCCTGCATCTCCTAAGGCAGTTTGGCTTTGGAAGTGCGCACAGAAATGCTCCATTCCTTGCTCTGCTCCCTTTGCAGGCAGCTTGGCTGCTGAAAGCTGTCACCTGCATCGACCTCACCACCCTGTCAGGCGACGACACTCCCTCCAATGTTCAAAGGCTGTGCTTTAAAGCAAAGCACCCCATCAGAGAGGACCTGCTCAAAGCCCTGGACATGCATGATAAAGGTATGACAGCTTTTGGGGTGTGTGTATTTTGGGGAGGAAATGTCTGCATTGCCTCGTTATTTTCTCCCTTTTCGTTAAGGATGTTGCTCCGCTGATGGAAGTCGTGTGGACCAAAGGGAGAATCAGGCCTCTGGCTGAAGCCATACACATAAAATAGCAAAGTCTGTCTTTAAAACTTCAATTTATGGGCTCTTCAGATGGTTGAAATGTAAAATATGAGGTCAGTTATGTGGGAGTTTGAGAGGAGGGCATTTTATCTAGAAATGCAGGAGGGCTGCTTTATCATAAAGGCTGCTCAGTTGCTGCTGGGCTCAGTCTGGCTCCACAAGTAAGAGCAGAGCTCAGCAGTGCAACAGTTCACTGATCAAGCATGCCTTCAACTGTGTGTGTTGGCATTAAACTCTGAGTCTGTGGGTAAAAATCCTGGTGTTTTAACTCCTGCTAATGCAGACTTGCTCCCAGGGTCAGGTGAAGCAACATGAGGGAGGAATCAGCACGAGAATGACCTGAACTGCACAAAAGACATCCCTGGTGTAGTGCTTAAGATCCTTGTGGGAGCACAGGAGTGGGAGGTGAGGACAATGCTCATGGAGAAGGTGGAATTCTCTGTATGAAAAAGGGAACTGTGGCTTTTGCAGGTATCACCGCTGGAGCAGTTTGTGTGTATCCTGCCAGAGTCTCCGATGCTGTGAACACCCTCAAGGCTGTTGGTTGTAACATACCGGTGGCTTCAGGTAAGCTTTATTCAAAAATATCCCATTAAATAATTTGATGTTGATAAAATACATAGGAAAAATCCAGACGTTTGGAACTTGCTTTTGTGTCAGGGAGTAAGGTGAGAAGGTAACAGGTGGAAGGAAGGGAATGGAAGGAGGATTTTCTTCTGGTATAATCTTTTGTTGTCTTTCAACTTCAAGCTTATCAGGAGTGCCGAGTCTTTTTGCTGGAAGCTCTTCAAAGAGGCCTTTAAAATATATTAATGTTTTTCTCACCTGGACAGAAGGAACTGAGATAGAGTGCTGGACAAGTACACTAGGTAGATGATGATGATGGGAATTCCAATAAAGGTTTATTTTCCCTATCGTGTTTGGCTTTTAAGTGTAATGTGTCAAGGTTTAGCCCCAGCCAAACTGTGCCACACAGCTGCTGGCTCATACACCCACTTCCAGGATGGAGGGGAAAAGAGAATTAGAAGAGTAAAAGTGAGAGAATTTGTGGTTTCAGATAAGAGCTTCTTTCTTGTGCACTCCTGTCACGGCAGGACACGGAATAGATTGACTCCATATAGTTATCAGAAGAGAAAGAAGGCTTTATTTACAATCCCAACAGTTTCTTTTAAAAAGGTGTAAAAAGGTCTGTTATTGCTCCATGGCACTGACACTGCTCTCCATTGGGTCAGGAATAGGAAACAACCCCTGGGGACAGTTGTCCTGGCAGAGCGAACATTGTTTGCTGAACCTGTGCTGAGAAACAGAGAGAGATGTTTTGAAAAGAGAAATTGTTGGCAGCTCTCCCTTGGGAAAGGAGCTAGCAGTGGTTAGCGAGCTGAAATTCAGGCTCAGAAAATGTCAAGCCCACACACTCCCAGCCCACTCTCCAAGAAAAGGCCTTGACTCTGTGCTGGCACTGCTCTGCAGTCACCCAAACACCCCTGGGGAACCAACGCTGCTTTGTGCACAAATCCAAACCAGCCCAGCTGCAGTGAGGATGAGTATCCCAGCCCAAAGCTGCACATCCTACAGGCTGCCTCCAAGGAAGCTGTGTGCAGAGCTGGGAGCGTTGCCTGCTGAGCAGCCGCGGGTTCAGGACTTTCACACCCCAAATCTGACAGGGTCAGCTCTTCTCCAGTCACCGCCCATGGCAGACGAGGCCTGAATGTACAGGGTGCAAGAAGGAGAACTAGAGAATTACTCAGGCTGGAAGGGAGCCCTGGATGTGATCTGGTCCGACCTCCTGCTCAAAGCAGGGGCAAACTCTGAACTTAGATCAGGTGTTTAAAGCTAAGGTACATGTGAGGTTTTTTGTTCTTGTTTCATTGTTGTGTAGGGGAAGAATACATACTAAATGCTTTTATATGTCAGAGAGGAAGACAATCTCTGACAAGGCCATTATTTTTCCCATTTCCAAAGTTACCTTTGGGTTTTGTACTTAAACATCACAAACATAATCTTAATTAGAGCTCACTGAAAGCAATTTTTGCTGTATTGTGATTTAACCATTAAACAATCTTACTGTGATTTAACTTGAATAACTACTTAAAATAATTGGAGAAAATTAAATTGTATGTATTGCTTCATATCTGAGCTCACTCCTTGTTTGCTCAATTCTGTTGGAAGCAATAGATATTGTGCTTTTATGTAGGGTGATGTGGAAAATATCAAGGCATAAGAAAGATCTTTTCACAAGATCTTACCTTGCTGGACATTGATTTTTGAGGGTAGAGTTAATACTTCTTGTGGATGAAGAGAGGGCGGGATGAGGTGCCTTTAGATTTTTTGAATCATGGCAAGCATTAATTTAAAGAAGAAGGTTCAAACTTTTTGGTGTATCACTGGTATTTTCAATGTTATGGTCAATTCATGGAACTTCAGCACATTCATGAAACATTTCATCTTTCCACCTGCACCCCTTCCATGCTAGTGGCTGCTGGGTTTCCATCTGGACAAACTCCTCTAGAGACCAAGCTGGCTGAAATAAGGCTGGCAGTGGAATATGGTGCCCGAGAGATTGACATTGTCATCAGCAGGAGTTTGGTGCTGACTGGCCAGTGGGAAGGTAAGTAAAGAAGTTCCTTGGGCAGGGAACCTAAAGCTTTCTGCGTGCCCACGCAGGGTCTGTCTTTGTCTCTTCCCCCAATCTCTCCATCAGTCCTTGGAGAATTTGGTCTCTCGCCTCAGAATAATTGATAATCCGGGGCTCTGAGCTAAATAAAAACTATTTAATCAATTTATGACAAAGGGTTTTTTTGTTTGTTTTGGGTTTTTTTTGTTTTTTTAGGGGGGGTTTTGTGTTTTTTTTTTTTGAGAGGAATGCTGTTGGAAGTTGTGTCAGGCTGGGCAGGCAGAATGGCTTTGTGGTTTGAAAATTCAGGTCTATTCCGTCCGTGCCTTTAGAGGATTTTGTGTACGTCATTAAAAAAATAGCAAGTAAAAGCCTAATTATTTGAAGAGTTTTGTTAGAAAGCCCAAGGGGCTGCTAATGTAGATGATACCTTTTTAAATATACATGTTTCAATTCTTGACGAAAACACGCATTTGAGTTGTTTTCTTTTTCCTGAAAGTTGAGGGTACAAATTGACTGTTCCTATTATTATTGATGTTCTGGCGTCTGCAGACTACTACTAATTAGTAAGAACAATAATGCTGAAGATGGTTTTTGCTCTAATTGCATCCTTAATGTACTGTGAATGGCTTGCCTTAAGTGCTGACAGTGCTCCTATAACTAATTTCCATGTGAAGGTAGGCACATCATTGTCTTGGAATGAATTTTCCATTTAGCTGTATAACGCAGTGCCATAATATCCTTTTTGCCTGGAAGACTTTATAATGGGCCCCTGGTACCTGACTTTATTTAAGGAAATAACAGAAATCATGGTAATAGAGCAGGTTTTCTGGTCTTCTTTCAATTAACAGTCAGAACTGAACCAAAACCCCCACGTGTTTCTGCATCCGTGTCTTCAGGACTGGTTTCCTTGCTGTAATACCTTGGCCTCTTTTGTAGTGTTTGCAATCTCCAGACTTTTGGTCTTGGTTATTTAAGGATGATGTGAAGGAGAACTCAGAGGAGAAATACTGGGCTTGGATGCAGAGAGGGAGTTTGGATCGTGGCTGAGATGAGCTGGACATGCATGATCTTTCTCTGCATGGGAGATGAATTACTCTTCGTGGCCACAAATCACAAGGGAGGAGTGCACAGACACAGCAGTGATGGATGTGATATAAAGCTGTCAGTTTACTAAATAAGTAAATTAGGGATGGCTTTTAATTTGGTGTGCATATTCTTTTGTCCAGAGCTGAAGTCATGACAAGGTTGAAAGCCATCCCTATTTTGGCGTGGCTTGTATATATGGCTTCTTTTTTTTTCTCCAATGGCATAATTCAGATTATTTCCAAATGATTTCTTAAGTTTATTAATGAAGCTGAATCTGTTTGTGAGACGTGTTTACATGTTCTTGAAAAAAAGCTATTTCAGGAACAGAATTTACTCGCCACAGAGATGTCACAATGTGAAAAATTAAAATATTTAACTTTCCTATTTAAAAAAAAAATGTATTTCATTAGGTGATCTGGATATTTTGGTGCAAATCTAGTGTTCTATCTTCCTGTTTAGCTTTCAACAGATATGTTACCTGTGTGATTAGGGATAATGCAGAATAATCTATAAAATACTTCTAGGGAACCTAGAAAAAGGGACAAAGAAGGATTTTTTAGGCTAAATGTAATTAATTTATATTACATAAAATTAAGTAGTGCAGTTCCTGTGCCTATGTTTAAGGTGCTTCATCAACTAAGCTGCCTTGCAGTTCTAGTATAACTTATGCTAATAGCAGCAATAATAATAATAATAATAATAATAATAATAATAATAATAATAATACTTCTATGGGTATTTTCTTGTGCTGACAGGCCTCACAACTTCAGAAGTTACTGAAAAAAAAAATCTATGTGGTAGAGTGCTTTATCTCCCTGTTCATTTTTAGCTTTTCTTCTAGCCTGTGCAATAATTGGGGTCACCACAATAGAATAGTGTTGCTTTGTGATTTGCTTCAAAGGCTTGTTTGGTTATTAAATATTTTAGTGCATGTCCAATTATGTCAAGTTGTTTTAAAGCAGTTCTTGAATATTGCTGGAGCTCTTTGTGACACTCGGAACGTATTTTCCAGATCTTTGTGGAGTAGTTGTTAAGATCTTTTAAATAATGCTGAATACGAAAGCAGCTTTATTGGACAGTGAAATTGCATCAGAAAATAACATTAAATGAGATATAAGTTTATGAATTTACATACCTTTTGTAACCTTTTAAAGCAATACTACTTTAAAGTAGTTAACTCAGCTATTGTCTTGTATTAATTACTTGACAAAGTACGGCTTAAACATAAATTATCAAATTGGATACTTCCTCTAGACACAGAATGTGGAATCTTTATGGAGGGAGTGATCAAGTTGACCAAGAACTTGTTGAAATAGACTGGATTTATTTATTATTCTATTTTTCCCCCCGTTATCAATATTTGCTGCACCTGTGACGGGATTTTCACCCCAANTTTCCACCTGCCCTGGACTCCAGCACACCTGCTGAGGTTGTGTGGGGTGCAGTAATGTGAGTGCAAATTCCACAGCTGTTAGCAAACACCTGGACACGCCACACTCTCAGTGGCTTCCGGAGCATTGTTAATCCATCATTGGCTCTGGGGCAGTTGGATTTTCCTGTCAGAAAAGGAAAAAAAAAAAAAACAAAAACAAACGCACTTACAAGTTTCTTATACTCTGAGAAATCTGAGCATGGCTGCATCCGTGGTGTAACCTCATTATGGGAAGTGTTTTTCACTTCTGTTGATTTTTCAGATGTGAGTTTAGAGGCTTCGACCATGTTTTGAAGAAGAGCCATTCCATAAAAATAATTAGGCAGTGTGATTTTTTTTCCTCCTTCAATATTTTAACTTCCTTTGTAGGAGATCTGGATGATTCATTTATTTTGTGATTTTTAGGACTAATATATTACACCAAAGTAAAAGACAATCTAGTGCAGATTACAGCCAGCAGAAATTATCAGGGATATTTGTTTGGGAAATTTATGGGGGAAGGAACATTTTCTTTGCTGTATTTAATAGCTGCTAAAATTCAATATAATATACTGAATATTTACAGTGTTAGGAAAATTACAAGAAAACTTACAACTCTTGTGTTTTATAACAGTGAAATTAAAACCACAGCTATGAAGCATTTTTTTTTCCCCTACAAAATCTGAATTTTTCTGGCTTCTATAAATGCATCTAGTAAAAGCAGATCTAAAGTTCATGAAAACTGTCAGGTATCTCAAGTGGTGCAAAGGAGAAAAGTTCTTATGTCACATCCATTTTAACAGCTGGGTCAGCAGAGCTGCTGCAGACTATGTTAGTGAGCAGCTGGCTCCAGCTATATTCTATATAGGTTGGCTTGCTTTGGGGAGTTTTGTGGGTTTATTGCTTTGGGTTTTCTTGGGGTTTTTTACCTTTTTGGTTTTTTTTTCCCCCAGCTTAAGATTTAGCCTGCTTTTAGAATGGATAATATTGTTGCTTTGTTTAATATACTGGCCATTTGCTTTGAGAGCTTTTGCTTTTTGCTTTGTTTTCAGGACTCAGAAAGAAAGTCTCTTGCAACCTCTTCATGGTGCTCTTAGCTCATAGTTGAAAATATGCCGGCAGGGTTCCCTCTGATAGAGTTTTCTGACCAAAATCTTTGTGTCCCTGCTGCTAACCAGGGGTGCTGTGTCTGCTGGGGGTGTTCTGCACAGGTCGCGGATATTCCTGCGATTGTAGCACCCAGCTTTGATCCTGCTGCTGTTCACCCTGACGGAACGGAGTGATAAAGTGCTGGACTTTCTGGCAGCACAGGCTGTCCCACAGGATGCCCAGCACTCCTTGAAGCACTGAGTACGTTTTGAAGTGTGACTAACTCCACCCAGAATTCAGACATTTACCCAGGGTTTTCCGGATAATCCCATTACTTGTGCCTTGATTTAAATCTGACCCAGTACTGAAACTTCTTTTATTTTTTGAAAGTGATGCCTTGGGAAGGCTGACCTGAAGCAGACTGGACAGAGCTGGAGAATAAAGAAGGGATTTATTGAAAGGTTCTCAGGGTGCACCTTGGGCCGGACAGGGCCTGGCCAGGGCTACACCCAAGGTGGACCCAAAATGGTCACAAAATGCCAAGCTGGTCACCAGGTCTCACACTTTTATAAGTTTTGGTTCATTTGCACATTGGGGTTTAATTGTCCAATTCCAGCTGCAGGCTGTGAGCTCCCATCCTTCTTGTTCCTCCCTCCAGCCCAGCCTTGCTTGTGCTTTTGGGCTGAAAGTTGTCCTTGGTGTGCAGCAGGAGAAGGATTTGTTTTGTGTCCCTGCTGTGTGCAGAGCTGAGTGACGCTGAGTGTGAGCTCAGAGCTGCACCCCCGGGCAGCGCAGAAGTCTAAAAAACCATGCAAGTTAAAACTGAAGGCATCAAAAGGAGTAGGAGTTTTTACCCTTGCTCTGTATCAAAGCAGAACTTCCAGCTTGCACTGGGACTGGGATTCGCTGGTTAAATTGCTCTGTCCCAAATGTAGCTGCATTTCTGTCTGTACTTTTACTGAGGGGTTGAAAATGCCCCATGAATGTCAGCTTTAGTCTGCAATAATTGGCCGCTGAATAAAGAACAGCCTTTCTTACCTACACACCTGCCCCATTAAAGTGTGCCCGCTTCTCCCGCGCCCCAGCCACCCTGACAGGCACGGATGATTGAGGATCCTGCCTCCTTCCCGTCCCTGGGATGATGAGTGCTGGCAGGCAGCGAGCCTGCTCAAGCGAGCCTGACGCTAATTGCATGTAAAACTGCAAGGGAGGGTGCTGGAGCTGCCCTGCCAGGGAGCAACAGCTGCGAGGACGCGATTCCTTTTCACGGAACCCAACCCTAAATGTACATTTTGTTGATTTTATTTTGGCTTTTTTGGTGGCGTGTCTCAAAGGTAGGGGAAACTTTTTCCTCGTTACCGAAGCGAGCAGAAGAAGGTGGCTGCTTTCTCTGGGTTTTCAGAAGCTTCAGGAAAGAGTCGCCCCACTAAAAGAGATTTCGTTGGGATCTAACGCGAGCAGGGTTATTAAATGCACCAAAAAAAAAAAAAAAAATAGCACGGGTCCTTTGTGTTTCCTTTTTGAGCCTCGATTTGATGTAGGTTTCTGGAGCATCCCCAATTGATCAATAAAACATGTTAGACTGCATGCTAGTACTGATGAATTCACACCTTTGGTACACAGTGAGAAACAAGGTGAAGCCTGGTGTCTATAAAGGGACTTGCTAAGTGCATCAGCCAGTTGTCTGCTCATGTGTGCAGCATGTCTCTGAAGGCCAGCCCAGCAATTCCAGCCCGGGACACCCTGGGGTGCCCGTGGCATCCGTCAGATGAGCGCCCTGCCACAGCTGGCAAACCCTGCCCGACGCTTCTAGGTCTCACTGAAGGGCTGAAGGGAAAAGAAGTCTAGAATTGCTGGGGGAAAAAAAAAAAAAAAAAACAAAAANAAAAAAAAAAAAAAAGTCTTTATAGCCTGGACTGTTTTAGCAAGACTTATTTAAAGGTGTATTTTAGCCTTGTGTCGAAGAACTTTTTGATTATGTGTTTGAAGGTTGAGTTGGGTTTGTCAAAAGGACTCTGTTGCAAAGCATCCTGTTTGTTTATTTTGCCTCTTAATGTTTTTTAAATTCAAAATCCAGAGATGGTGGCTGTGCGCTGTAAGAGCTGCTTTTCTCCCCACACTGAAACGATCTTAAACATCCCCAAGCAGCAATGCTTCATTCATTTCTAGCTCTTTTAGTCTCCCTGTGTGTAAACTTTTGTGGGAGCACTGCTGAATTTTACCAGGAAGGGTGGGAGGGTTTCACTGGCCAGGTGCAGAGGAAAACAAAACTATTTCTGAATTTTACCTGGAAGGGTGGGAGGGTTTCACTGGCCAGGTACAGAGGAAAACAAAACTATTTTTTGAATTTACCAGGAAGGGTGGGAGGGTTTCACTGGCCAGGTGCAGAGGAAAACAAAATTATTTCTGAATTTACCAGGAAGGGTGGGAGGGTTTCACTGGCCAGGTGCAGAGGAAAACAAAATTATTTCTGAATTTACCAGGAAGGGTGGGAGGGTTTCACTGGCCAGGTGCAGAGGAAAACAAAATTATTTCTGAATTTACCAGGAAGGGTGGGAGGGTTTCACTGGCCAGGTGCAGAGGAAAACAAAATTATTTCTGAATTTACCAGGAAGGGTGGGAGGGTTTCACTGGCCAGGTGCAGAGGAAAACAAAATTATTTCTGAATTTACCAGGAAGGGTGGGAGGGTTTCACTGGCCAGGTGCAGAGGAAAACAAAATTATTTCTGAATTTACCAGGAAGGGTGGGAGGGTTTCACTGGCCAGGTGCAGAGGAAAACAAAATTATTTCTGAATTTACCAGGAAGGGTGGGAGGGTTTCACTGGCCAGGTGCAGAGGAAAACAAAATTATTTCTGAATTTACCAGGAAGGGTGGGAGGGTTTCACTGGCCAGGTGCAGAGGAAAACAAAATTATTTCTGAATTTACCAGGAAGGGTGGGAGGGTTTCACTGGCCAGGTGCAGAGGAAAACAAAATTATTTCTGAATTTACCAGGAAGGGTGGGAGGGTTTCACTGGCCAGGTACAAAGGAAAACAAAATTATTTCTGAATTTACCAGGAAGGGTGGGAAGGTTTCACTGGCCAGGTGCAGAGGAAAACAAAACTATTTTTGAGTACTGATTCAATGTACTACCATACAAACCGGCTGGAAAAGCTGGTTTAAGATCAATCTTTACCATCATAGCATTTTTTACTCCTGATTTATTCATGGGTTTTTCATACATTTGTAGTTTTGAGAGAGCAGACATTAATGGCTATTACGTAAAGTCTGAAACGGCATGGCGTTGTTAATTACCTCCAGTCATGTAATTTATTGAACTTACCAAACTTAAGTTCCCGAGTGCTATGGCTAATTACAAGATTGGAAATTAATCCAGAAGTGGAAATTACGGCCGTGCTTGAAAACCTCTCTCAGGCAACTCTGATAATTTCATTTGCTCTCCTGCCTTTGTCCCCAGGTCTGTACGAGGAGATCCGTCTGTGCCGCGCCGCCTGTGGAGAGGCTCACATGAAAACAATCCTGGCCACAGGTGAACTGGGCTCCCTTGCCAATGTCTACAAAGCCAGTATGATAGCTATGATGGCAGGTAAATAAATGCACTTGGTTCTCCTTTTAAGCTAAGGATGTCTCTGCTATATTATTTCTGAGGTTTAAAAAAAGAAAAAAAAAAATCCAGCCGTGGAAGTTTGGTTCTGTCGGTCGTAGAGAAAGCTTGTGTAGCAATTACTGGAGCTGCAGGTGGAAGAGTGAAGTGTCACTTGTTTTGTGTAGCCTACAAAAAACCTGCATGAAATGTTTAGTAAGAAACTGCTGAATGGCAAGGGATGTAGGAGCAAGAAAAATTCGTCGTCAAACCTCTGATCAGAATATTTAATAAAGACATTTGGGGCAGACACGCTTCTGGAGGCAGCTGTGCTGACCTACAGATAGGATGTAGATGGCTCACGACCTTGTTTGAAATGCAAGGCGAACCTCCCTGTGAAGATTCATGCCAAAAGCTCTCAAAGTTTTGGTTTGTGGTCACTTCTGGCCCCCTCTGAGAGGGCAGCTCAGGAAAACAAGCTTTCCAGTGGGCAGGTTGGCGTGTCCAGGGGCTGTGCATACTTGGTAGGTGTTAGATTTTTGCACAGCTTAGCACTCATCTGATCCCAGATTTCCAGCGGTGTGTCTCCCTCTGCAGCCTTGGGTCTGCGCTGGTACAACTTTTCCGAGCTGAACCGGGATTATAGTCCCGTGTTTTAGTGCTGTGCTGGAGATGCAAAATTGGGAATTGGCTTCCAAGCACTTGCTTTTCCCACAGGGCTCCTCAAGCTTATTCCTAGAAGTGTAGAGACATACTAAGAACCACTTGGGTTAGTCTGTCTTCTAAACTTCCCTCATTTTTTGAGTTGATTTTTTTCCTTCTTTTATTTTTTTCCTTCAGACTTGAAATTCTTACTTTAAAGCAAGAAAAAAACGTAATCAAGTGTCTTGTCAGTATTTAAAGAAATACTCCACTTGCCTCTGGCCTCACTGTTACCATACACGGTTCTGTGCCTCTCTGATTCAAGTGGAATGGAGAGCATTTCAGGCCTCTAACAAGCCCAGCTACAATGTCAATTAGTATCATTAGACACAGAGGATCAGTACTACGCCACTAAATATTGCTTTTAATTAGAAGAGGTGTAAGAAACCCACATTTCCTCTTATTTAAACTGATGCACTAATCATTATGATCACCTTTTGTACCACTGAGTGGTGAAGAATTCAGCTTATAAAGCGTTTTACCATTTTCAGAATTTTGCTGGTGTAGTTTTTTTGAAATACAGCAGATGGCTCTATTGTTAATGATTTTTCCTTGCCGAGTTATTCACTTTACATAATACTTACCCATCTGAATATATCCAGTAATTTCCTTATTTCAATCTTTTGCTTTTTCTTTGTGGGTAGGCATAAAAACAAGAATTTATTTGCGCTCTACATACATGCATTGAAGGCCAGGCTTTCAGACTCCAACTTGTCAGAATTGCTGAGAGCCTCAAATTCCAGCTGAATTTTGTTTTATTTGTATATTTGTATCATCTGGGGAGAAAATGAGTCCGTAGTATAGTAGATTCAACTGAAAAACTGGCTTTTAGAAGTTTTCACTGCCTCTGACCAGTTCCTCCTGTCCTTCACAGCAAAATGCAGTTCCCTCACCTGTGGTGAAGTGCTTGTAAGCTGAGTTTTCAAAGAATTACAGTTGAAAACTATTCCAGAAAAGTTAATTAGTTTGCTGTGGGGTTTTTATTTGTTGGTAGTGCTTTATTTTTTTTTTTTTAAATGGTCGCAGCCTCAGTAATCTGGTTGACAGCCTTGCTTTGCACACTGTGTCAGTGCAGCTGAGGATGTGCAGTCCTTAAACTGTTCTCACTTCACTATCCATGCTGCCAGCCTGTCACGTGGGGAGCGCTAAATCCGGGGGCTGCAGGTGTTTGCTGTGCCTTGCTGAGCAGGCACGCATTCACCAAAGATCCTGGAGCACAAAGCCACCAGAGCTATATTACATATATAATTTAAATATATGAGGCATGCAATATTAATATAATTAATATTATATT
Organism: Donacobius atricapilla; assembly: GCA_013397315.1. Taxonomy (NCBI): domain Eukaryota; kingdom Metazoa; phylum Chordata; class Aves; order Passeriformes; family Mimidae; genus Donacobius; species Donacobius atricapilla. Next base: position 93 of record WBMY01002454.1, on the reverse strand, counting down.
AGATATCTATTAGATAGATTTAATTTTATATAATAGAAACTAGCATATAGATACTATATTATATATAATTTATAATTATAATATATAATATAA
>WBMY01002452.1:205650-270897 GCA_013397315.1 Donacobius atricapilla | reverse complement strand
AAACACCCCCAGCTCCCTCAGGTTTGTATGTGACAATTTTTAAAGTTGTCTCAATGTTACGATATCACACAAGGAATCTGACTTAACAAACACAAATATGTAGGAGGAAAATGACAAAACATTTTTTTTTTTCTTGAGGGCAAAGCAGTATTAACAATAAACTACTTCGTCTGTGGAGGGGAGTAAAAATAACATCAGGATTATTGTTGAACACTATTCATGTTTATGATCCATGATGTGCAAAATGATTCCTGCACAGAATTTTACACAATTTACATTTTAAACAGGGTATGAAGCACAGAAACATGCTTAGTGTAAATATATTCTTCTTACAGGAAGATTTCTCATTTTTTTCCTTGCTGGTGTAGCATTTCACCAGAGCAGAACGTTGTGTAATTAAAATACGTTAAATTTGGCTCCCTGAGCACTTAGTTTTGCAGTGGTGAAGAGCAGAGGAAAAGTGGTATATGCTTAAAAATAAGAATATGAAAAATAATGTGAAGAAGAAGAAGAATGGTGAGTGAGAAAGGAAGGGGAGACTTAGGGAGTTGTGGGAAAAACTCATGTTGCACGACAATTTTCTCCTTCCCAACTGTTCTAAACCTACAATGTTAAAAGCCTTTGGCTGTACCTCATAATTATCACAAAATGAAGAGGTAAATTGGATGGTATCGTGACTGAGCTGCACCACTGGAATTTGGATTCTTTTCTTTGTGGGTAGCTCCAGAAACAAAGGGATCACCCCACGAACCAGTCGGGATAATGCCCTGGAAGTTCAGGGAACAGGGACTCAGGGCTGGGAATCCTTTGCTGGGAAGGCGCTCTGGGAGGGAGGACAGCCACTGTTCCCTTTTGCATATTCGTCAATTCTGTGAATTCTCTGGGATTCGTGGCTGATGGGAGCCTTTTGGTCATGTCCACCAAATGGCTTGACCCTTCCAAGGCATTCAATTCCTCCACTTTCAGAGGTGAAATCCAAAATTAAAAGCAAACTTTTGAGTCTCAGCCTTACTCTGCAGTCTCAAGGGTTATTTTTAGCTGTATGCTGCCAAACAATAGGGCTGACACAACAAATATGTCAAACCCGCGATTTATCATCTCTATCAGCGTTGTGTAAAATTTATTAATCCCTGCAGGAAATAAAAATGCGGGTTTTTGGTTTGTTTGCTGACTGTGTCTTGTCTCAGGAGTGAGCAGAGCCAGGGAGCTGAGCTGTGGGATTGCTCCCAGAGCTTTTCAGGCACAGCAGGTCAAAAAGCCACTCTGTCACAGTCAGTGTTGTCAGGTGATTTCTGTGAATGTAAAAGATTCATTTTGATTGGCACTCTAAGTCAGTGTAATGAAAATTAATTTGTTTATGGCAAATTTTTGTATTAAACGTGCCTTTGATACTTGCAGCAAGATTGTGACAGGTGTTTAAAATGGTTGAGTAATTTCATACAAACACCTCTGACTATTCCCATTTACTTTCTCGGCAGAAATCTTGCAGGGATGCCAAAAAGTATAATCCTTCGAAAGAAGCTTGTTGTAGTCACAAGAAAAGATAGTCTTGTAATTGAGGTGCCACCTGGGATTGCAGAAAGTCTGCTTTGCCTTTTTTCCTTAGCTCTGTGTCTGTTTTGAGAGTGACCTTTTGGGAATGTTCTGTAGTCCTTGTACCACTGTTTTCCACCCAAGGCTGGATGTAGTGAATATCCTGTGAACAGCTGTGGATTTTATATAGCATCAGAAATGCAGCTCACGTGGTCACTGGGTGCAGAACCAAGGCTCCACAAGTGAAAATTGGGCTCAGAAGGCAGAGCAGCAGGATGGAGCACGGGGAGCAGAGAGCAGCAATTCGTTATTGCCCTCATCCCCCCTCTTCCTCCGTCCTGGCTCAGTTCATTTGGCTCTGTCAGCCGTGGAGGTCACTGTTCTACCACGCTCCACTTTCAGGGGCATGTGGACATTCCCTCTTCGATAGAGTTGAACCTTGCAAGAAGAGTCAAGAAATTCTTTCTGGCATGTCATTGTTAGACACACACACACACACACACACACTTTGGTGAGAAGGCATGAACTGTTTATTAAAAATCTGACTCCACTTTTATAGTATTTCTATCAAGGCCAGGGACTGGGGGAGAAGGTTGACACCTCTCCCCATCCCGTTGGTCAGGACAACTGTCCATCAGCTGTCCATAGGTCTAAGACAAAGACTGTAACCTTCCTTCGATTTAAGGAAAACTTTGCTTCTATTTATAACACCCGTGCGCGAGAAACAACCTAAACTACGGAAACTGTGAGACAGAAGAGAAGGCTGAAAAATCAGAGCGACACTGGTACTGTCTGCAGTTCTGCAAATCAGCCTGTGTGAAAAACCGCCGTATAACCAAAGCCATTGCTGCTCCTGCTGCTTGCTTGCAAACTGCATTCTCAGCCTTAGCCACTTTGCAATATGTAAGTGAGAAGTTAATTACTCTTTGAAGACATGGACAGTGGGATGTTAGGGCTTTGCTGAAGTACCTAACGACTTGCACGTGAAGATTATCAGATTATTCAGTGATTTTTGATTTATAAGTGTTAATACTGAAAGGCTGTTTACCTCCCAGTGACAAACAAGCATGATCACTTGTCCATCTTTGAGGGATCTGCTGCTGCTCCCTTGGAATAGTAAATCCAATACAGTTGTACAAAAACCCACAGGAATTTTAATGAGAAGCAGACTAAAAAAATATTTCGCTTAATACTCCAATTCTCTGCCAGAGTGCCAGGGTACCTTGAGACCTGATTTAGCAGAGAAATCCACTGCAAACCATTCACTTGAAATACACAGAGTTAACCCCAAATGTTTGTGAGGATTCACTTTCCCAGTTCGAAATGCACTTGGCCTCCAGTGCTGGGTGAACCATAAATACTCCGCTTTGACTTGAAAACACAAAATCTATTTCCTGCTGATATCTTTTACTCTCCTTTCTCTTCCCCAGGCACGACAAATGATCTGAGGTCTGGATTTGTATTTTTGTTGCAGAGGAAATGGTTCTGCTGGAGGGAGCTGCAGTGGCACTCCCAGGGACAAGACAAATCTCAGCTCTCAGAGCTGAGACTCTTTGCTCTCACCTCGTGTCCTGTGTCTCTCCAGGCAGCTGGTTGGTGTCTGTGGCAAACTGAGGTGATTCTGAAGGGAAATCAATCAAAAGGTTCAGTGGGATGCTGCTGGAGGTTCCCCTGGCTGGGCCCAGAAAATGTATCCTCGGTCTCTTATTTTGGTAAACATTTAAAAAATCTTACTTTTTTTTTTTTTAATTAATAAGGATTTGTAACATTGAAATTCCATGCTTGCTAAGGAAGGACTAACGTGATATTCTTTGAAAAAGTGAAATAAATAAAGAGGCTAATCTTTTAATTTTTCAATTCTAGAATAAAAAGGGATTGTCACCTTGATTCTATATGTTTTTCTAAAACTAAGATAGAAAGTTCACTGTTTCAATAACATGAGAACATATTTTCATGAGATTTTTTGTAAGAAAGTTATTATTTAAACCGTGAGTGACCCCCACAATAGCCAGGGATATCTGAAATTATGTCTGAATTATGTCAAAGGACATAACTTCCAAGTCCTTTTCTGATTGACAGCTGCCAGGTTATATTTCAGTGTTTGTGTTATAGATCATTGCATGGAACAATTGTGTGTCAGGGAAATCTATTTCCAGTTCTATAAATCAAATATTTGTCCAATACCGAAGGTAAATCTCAAGGCCATGGTGGATTTCTTCCTCACAGTGACAATTGTGGTGAAGGTCTTTGTCTAAGAGTTGCCTTTAATGCAACAGGAGCTGCAAGGAGAACTTGTTTGTGGGCAGCCAAGAGCACAGCTTGGGCTTTCTACAAGAGAGGCTTCTGTGCTTTTAGAAGAGAGGTTTCACATTTATAGTGATGATCCCAGTCAGCATCTGTGCTGGGGATAGTCCTTCTGTTGACTTCACTGGAGTTTGAAGTGAATTTTTACTGTTGACTATTTTACAGTGTGTTTTGGAATATATAAGCATCAAATAAACCCTGTTTTTTATAAAGGATATATATGCCAACTGCTTAATCTATTAAGTACCATATAACAAAGCATAGCAGTGTGACTATTAGGTATGAGGAGAACATCCTTTGGTTAAAGAATGAAAATGATGATTAATTATTTGACCAGGAAAACGGACTCCTGAACTGCTCTGGCATACAGGAACTCTGCCAGGGGGCCCTCTGTAGCAAAGCCATTTTTCTTAACTAGTCAGATTTCTGACACTCTTGAAGCATGCACTGACAGGACACAATTTTGGTGTCTTTACTGTACAGAATCATTCAGCTGAAATAAAAACAACCAAGTGTATCAAAGGAAATGAGGAGCAGCAAAGCTTATAACTGATAGGTTTTTGCTCTTTTTTTGTATGTTTTTCTTTTTTCCTGTGCCATTTACTGTAGTATTTAATGCTCATTTCTGGATTATTGTGTTCTATTTAAGGCTTAGAACACCAATATGTGTTCAAAGTAGGACAGAAGTTCCTCTACTTTTAGCAATAGATAGAATTGAATGGGGGAAACTGTACTTTGCTTTTTAAATTAATTTGCATAATTAAGCTTATGGTTGTAGGGCTGATGTTTGAAGCAGTCACAATACAGAATTTGGGCTTAAAATGCTATCAGAAAATAACTGAAATAACAGTTCTCAGTACATCTCAGAGATCTTTGTGGTTCCGCTGACACGAACCCCTCCCGCCCTGGGCTCCAGAGCGGAGCACGGCAGGAGGAATTCCCTGGGAGCAGCCAGGTCCTGTTGCTGCAGTCAGCAGTAAATCCCGGCTGCCTCTGATGCTCTGGGGATTTTGGCAGCCGTGTCTGACAGTGGAATAGTCGAAATCTGCCTCACCCTCAGCTCAGCTGCTCAGCAAACAGATCTCTGTGATCTCTCCCCTCCACATTGTGGCTTTTGGGTGGAGGCAGATTCAATTTAGGATCCCTGGCCACATACTCAGAGCTCCCCATGGGACTGGCATGAGCAAGCAGACCAAATTGCTGAGTGCCAGAAGTGCCCAGTGGCAGCAAACTGGGACTCGGACTTTCCAGAAGTACGGGATGCAAAGGTTTAATGGGAATTTGGCTTAGTTGGTAAGTAACATCCTGTAAGGCGGGTATCCACGGGGCTCTCTGTAGTTATTCCTTTTTGAAATCTTTGAAAAATAAACCTTAATTTAGCATTTTCCCAAATATATTTTTAAAATCTCTTGGTGGAAGTATATGCACTCTTGAAATTTCATCCTCTTTAATTTCCTTGAAGTGCGAAAATAGATTATAAAAACTGGTTTTCAAACAATTCCATTTTTTTTTTGCTCTAAGAAAAAAAAAAACCCTGTGAAACCAAAAAGAGAAAAGAAAGGTGTTCCATAAAGATTTTAAAATACTAAGGAGATATATTTTGGGGGAAAGATATGAACCCACCTACATTTAGAATAAAATGTTCAGGGTTTTTTTTAGATTTGCCTCAAACCATATAAAGGATATGGCGAGTGAAGCTTTCCTTTGAAGCTGAATTAGGTAATAACCATGGGTCAGGAAAATGTTACCACTAAAGAGCGCTATTATTCTGCTTCCCTATCAAAGGTTTGGGCTTGATTGTCCTTAATTTAGGCAAAGTAGTGGTGAAATTTAACAGGAAAGGAATAGTAAAATGGGAAAGGGGTGTCCACAGCCAGCTTTGTGCGCAGGTAGCTCTCGATGGGCTGTCCTGCTACAGCTGCTTCCTGGTAAAATGTGACTGATACCAGTGAAAAATCACCTAAAATTGCAATAAAATAACAGGGCTAAATGCCAGACTAGCGGAACTTCACACAGGTGTTGTCAGCTCAGGAATCAATAGAATTGATCAAAAGATTTCTTCCCCTTGCAGAACTGCAGCAAACATGGAATTGGACTGTTTTGGGCACCTCAGCATGAGATTGCACTTTAGAAGCAATAGTTCCTGCAAATTTGCTAGGGAGGCTTCTGTACAAGGCACGGCCAGTTTATTCTCCCTTCCTTGCAAAGACAGCACTGAAAATACTAAAATTTGCCGGCTTGGAATTCAAAGAGAAATTTTTAAATATGAAGTCACGTCAATAAATGAGGTATTCAGGTTTGTTTTCATGTGGAATCCTGTTCAGATCCTTGCTCCTCCACCCAAGTGTAATTTTTGTGCAGGGATGATTCATTTTTGCAAGTGAATGTATGTCTGTGGCTCTTTGGATCATTTTGGCCGTGAAAAGCAGCAGGGATGATTCATTTTTGCAAGTGAATGCATGTCTGTGGATCTTTGGATCATTCTGGCCATGAAAATCAGCTTGAAGCACTGAGAAACAGCTATGGAATAACTTCTCTGATTTTTGAGAGGGTGACAGTGTTTTGGATGAAGAGTAATGAGGGTAAGACTAATTGATATAAGGGCATGGCTTGCCTTTATTTAATTTAATGGTAAATGAGGTTGTGATGAGGTGGCTGGCACTTCTCTTATCTGTTGTAGAGGAAAATGCAAGACTGCAATCTTAACAAGCAGAGTTAAATGGAAAAGGCTTTCTTTAACACCATGTAAAAATGACTGCATAGAAACAAAATAGGCCTCTATAAGGTGTTTAATCGGAGCAAGTCTTTAGGTTAAAAAGGAAAAGGACAAGAAACAGTTCTTCTTTGTTAAAATATTTATAGAAATCTACAGCAAACTTCCAGAGGATTTTGAAGTTCAAGAATATGTCTTATCCGCCTCTTTAGACCAAGAGATCAAAACTTAACTTTTATATTAGTCCCTAAGAAGAGCAAGCTTTCCAGAGTGGGTCTGAAGAAAAGAAATCATTTCATCTGTATCATCTCCCTGACACACATCCACATCTGAAAATCACCTGCCTAAAGCCCATGGCGCTGTATTTCCTGAGGCTCAGGGGAGGGGAAATGCTGCCTCAACAGGAGGCCAGCTCTGGTGACATTGGTGTAGCTGCTCCAGCAGCTGAGAGGTCTCACAGTCGCTGAGCTGCTGTAAACAACCTCTGGAGTGCTGCAGCGACGGATCCACTGCTGGAATAATTCCGTTCCTTCCCTGTGTCTGGTATCATTACCTAGACAGCGCCTCTGGTGTGCTGGTGGGTTGGGAATCAGGGATCCTGATTGTCAGAGGGCAGCTGGATTCCTCGGGGAACCTGGGCTCAAGCGGCTGAGTTGACACAAACTCCATCAGGAAGCAGAGATGCTCCATCAGGAAGCAGAGATGCTCCATCAGAAGCACCCACCCTGTGGTATCAGCTTTACCTTTTTTCACATATCAAAGAATTTTCAGCCAAACTTGACAAGAGCTTCAAATCCGTCCTAAAAATTAAGTGGATCTAAGTGGTCTGGTAGAGTAGAAGGGTTTTTGACTCGTGGGTTCACGTTACATCATATTCTAGAACATCAAGAGAAGGAGCAACCAACTCAGGAAAGCGTCAGCTCAGCCTTGGTCTGTGTGAAACCCAGCAGAATCTGTGAACTAGGAGCTCATGAGAAACCAGCTTCCCCTAATCCTACTGCTTGTGAAACTGTTTGCTTTGATTGTGCCACTGTAGGTACGCACTGAAGTAATTTCCTGGTTATGCTGGGTCTAGTTAATATCGAATGATATCTTTCAAAATGAATTGGCAGGTTAAGAGTGTGTTTTGTGATAGCTTTGAATTAGGATGCTAAAGATTCTTGGTAAAAGTCTCCTGAAGAGGAGTTCAGGGATTTTTCTTCCTTCACATTAACACTATCACTTTCCACTTTTATGTAATGTTTGCACGCTCTGTCTTGAATTGCCATGTACCACTGGATAAGTACATTCTTTAAGGAGCTGTTAAATTATCTAGATGAGGGAAAAAGAGATCCTATTTATTTACAGAAGAAAAAAAGTACTGCTAGTTTAACTCCCATAGCTTTAGTAAACTACAGGAATTAAATACTGACAATTGTACTGACAATAAACTAAGTATATCCTACCCTGAGGAGCATAAATATGCTTTCTGCTTGCAAAACCTGAATTTCTTTTACTGTAAATGCCCAGTTTGTTAAATTTGTTATGAATTTGTTTTGCTGTAAATGGTTAGGTCTTTCAATGACAGAGAGCAAGCAGAATCTCTAATTTGCTCTGCCTAGAGGGTAATCTACTGATGAGTTTAAGAGTCACAATGCATTAAAAAGCCTCGGGATTGACTGCCCAGAAATAAATAACCTTGCTAGCACTGGTCTGGTGAGCTGGATGGGTGACATTATTTATTGCTCCTCCTGTGGTGACATGACTGTACAGGAATGTTAAGAAGCTGTGTTCTTGCAAATATCCCAACTTTGTGCAAAGTGAATCAAGCACAGGACAGCATTTGTTAAAACAAGGCAAGACAAAACTTTTATCAGTCACTCTTGGAGAAAATAATCCAAGTTTGTGCTGCAGCCAGCTATATGATGCAGTTTACATAATGCAAGAGGCTTAATGTCTTCTGATCTTAGAATAAAGAAGTTAATAAAGATCGAAGGAGGTAAATGTGGTCTATTTAGGCATCAGTGGAAAATTTACTTGAGGAACTCAAATGTTCCCCTCAAACAATTGTACTTGACAGGTAAATTTCCTTAAAATACAGTAAGTTCAAGTTAAAATCAGGTTAAAATTACATTCTCGTGTGCAAGCAATGTGGCAGAGATAGGAAGTTGTATTGCTTTGGAAGGTTACACTCTCATCTCTTTTGACATCCTGCTTTTTTCTCTTTCCGTAGAATCTGTAGGAACTACTCTTAAGTAAAATCCCTCAGAATCATTTTGCGCTTTTAAGGCACAAATTGCTGGTGTCTTCTATATTCTGTAAGCTGTGGCTTGTAACATTGCCACTGAGTTTATTCATATCTTGGGGCTAATCCAGAGCTGTTAATTCTGGTAGTCATTACTGTCTGAAAGCCATTTGACTGGGGGAGAGAAAGGGGATGACAACTGACATTTGTCCTCCAGGGTTTCAAAACCAGACAATAGATATGAATACATGCAAGACAGCTATTTTTATTCTCATGTGTCTATTACAGTCATGCATGTAGAAGAGACATCCACCAACTTCATAGCTAAATACGTAGCCCAGAGCTGACCTGTCACCTTGCTTAACCAGACCAATGTGAGATGGCAGGGCTTTATTCCGCCATAAACCAAGGCAGCACACAGCTCTCGTGGTGGTGGCTCTTGTCAGAACAGCTGAGGTGTCTCAGAGTGCTTTCTGTTTGTTTGTGTTATCAGCAAGGATTACATCCTGTCCTTGTCTTGTGATGCTCCCTTCTCTCCACGCTGTGTACCTACCTGGATCTGAGCCTGTGACTCTGATTTGCCTTCAAAAATGCTCAGAAGGGAGGCAAAAATAGGAGCGTGTTCTTGAGCAAAACCAGCTTTCGTATTGTGAGCTTATCACCTGGCTCAAACTGTAAACTGTGACCAATTCAGAAAGGAGCTAGATGAAAAATGTTCTTCCATACACACTGCACCTGAAGTTCATTCCTCTTTCTGCCCCATAGGAGGGTCATGACCTCCAGTTTTCCAAAGGGAAAAAGGAATTGTTATGTAGGGAATAGGGAAAGGAAAAGGCTCCCACTTCCTCTCCTTACTTTGCACATCTTCTGCAAACTCTGAGTGGTGGCTAAAAGTCAGCAAACCCTCGTCAGGTTACAGAATCTGGTATTACATGGTAACTTTTAATCGCAGAGTCTTGGCATCCGCAGCTGAGTGTCCTGATCCATTTTGGCTGACAAAGCCAAATGCCTCCTTTTATATAAATGAAGCAAAAATTTCTGCCTCGACACTCAGAAATTCCCGATGGCTCATAGTGGAGAGGTTTAGCTGAAGGAGTTTAACATCAACGTGTTGATCTACAACAAAGGAGTTCAATAGCAGCTTTAGGTATCCCTTTCCAATATATCTACAGAGAAACTGTCTTTTTTGTCTCTGCCCAAGGCAGGGGGGTTGGAATCATGGTCTGCAAGGTCACTTCCAGGCCAAACAATTCAATGAAAATTCTTTTGATCCCAAAATAGAGCACAGGACTTTGTCACGCGAGTTGTAGTTTTCTTTTTGCAAAATGTTCTCCATTGCAATACAAACCTGCAAATAAAAATGAGACATTTAAATGATGATTTTTAGAGGGGAAAAAAACCATGTACTCATACAAATTGTCTACCTTTGCTCCTAGATACCTCATGGCAACAATAGTGTTTTTTTCCGAGTTACTGAGCAGCAAAACTTGAGGGGAAATGTATGTAATTTACTTATAAAAATAGGAACTCTTCTCTGGGAAGCCTGAAGTTTCAGTTTCAGTCTGTTGCAAGCTCTGCATTTTGATATCTTGAGGCTGAAATATCTTTGAAGGGGTGAAGTTATGCTTGTGGGTGGGTGACTTGGAGCCCGTCTCTCCCAGTCTGTGGACTGACAGACCTCATCCTATTTTTCATAACCATTATTTGCTGGATCCTGTCCCTACAGTGCTTCTGTGAGTGATGAAGAGATTGTGATTTCTCTGTAAATGTTGCCTTGCTACCAAAGGATAAGAATCCATCAATATGAAGCATTGAAAATGACATCTGCTAGAAGGTATCCTCTAGTCAACCAGCAAATCTATCAATATTAAACACTAGAACCCATAAGATATAAGGGTTTTTTTAACTGTAAGCCAAATTCCTGAGGTTGGAGGAACTGACAAATCCAGGAGATGTTTCTGACCATCTTTTTTTTCCTTATTTTAAGATTTGTGGCAGGCATTTTTCAATGTAAAATGTCAATTTTTATACACTCCCACACCCCAAAAACAAGGCTGTAAAACATTTGCCATGCAAAACTGAGTGAAAAAATCTGTCCCAAATTTGTCATCAAAATAACTGTGTGGGTTATTAAGAAGCATTCAACTCATGCATGGCAGGACCAAGAGGAACCATGCAGTCTCCAAATCCATCTGTGTTTCTCAGTCAGTGGTCTGTAATGTAACAGAAGGCACCTACAAAACGAATGGAAAAACAAACAGAGGGAGAGAAAATATTATATTCCCATAAAATCACAGGCAATTAAAAACATTACACTTTAGGGAATTCACACAAAGATATTTGTGGATACCGGGAATCTGTGGATGACTTCTTACTCTCCCACAATATTTTTTGTTAACATCTAATTGTTACTATGCAGTAATGTGCACTCTGGTAAACTCTGGCCAAGTGCCACCCCTGTGGGTGACTTTTTTTCCATTTACAGCATGGATCTCAGCCCCACTGGCGCTATAGGAGAGTTGATAGTGGCTGATCAGTGCCCCAAAATAAACCCCTGCTCCTAACGCTGCTCACAATGTCACTTGTGTCCCCACCTTTGCTCTCTGCAGCAAAGGCCACGCTGGGACCGATGGTTTGTTCGCCCAAGCTCTGGTGCCACTGATGCTTTGGGGAGGCTGACCTGGAGCAGAGACTGCACAGAGCCAGAGAAGAAAGCAGATATTTACTAAAAGGCCTTAAAGGATTCACCTTGGGCAGGACAAGAGCCTGGCCAGGGCTGCACCCAAGCTGGACCCAAAATGGTCACAAAATGGACAAACGCTCACCAGGTCTCACACTTGGATAAGTTTTGGTTCATCTGCACATTGCGGTATAATTGTCCAATTCCAGCTGCAGGCTGTGAGGTCCCATCCTTCTTGTTCCTCCCTCCAGCCCAGCCTTGGTTGTGCCTTTGGGCTGAAAGTTGTCCTTGGTGTGCAGCAGGAGAAGGATTTGTTTTGTGTCCCTGCTCTGTGAAGAGAGCTTACCAGCACTTAATATGAGGCTCAGAGCTGCACCCCTGGGCAGCACAGAATCTGAAAAACATGGAAGCTCAAACTTAAGGCATCACCACACTGCTGGAAAATTAGGAGACAGAATTTGTTACTGGAAGCTCTTTAATCGTGAGGGAGAGCTGGTGATTCATGAGCTCAGCTGTGGTGACCAGGCAGGCCAGTGGAACCCACGGCCTGCACAGATGCTGCTGCCAGACACAGATCGTGCTTCCATCATCCCACTGCTTTCCTCTGCTTTGAAGTGAAGAAAAAACTTCACTGTGGCTCGGGGCCAGTTTCTGCCCTGGCTCCTCCAATTCCTCATGCATTTGCCTCTGCTTCTCCTTTTGCAAGAGTTTTCGCTTTTGATCTGTAATTTTACAAAAGCGTGGCTCTCCCCACACTGTTTGTTTGATGTGCTGCTGCCAGACTCAGGTATGGAGCTGTTAGGATTTGTCTCAGTGCCTGCCCTGCTGTAATGACAATGGCACCTCAAAGCACAAGATGTAGCTCCCTAATTTTCCTCACAGTTTCTAATGTATCCCTATGTTTTACAGATTATCCCTGTGGATCTCGCTCATCACGCCCCTAATACAGGTCCCATTTTGGCTGATGGGTCTGATGCCTTTGCAAGGCTGACCTGGAGCAGAGACTGCACAGAGCCAGAGAATAAAGCAGGGATTTATTGAAAGGCCTCCAGGATACACCTTGGGCAGGACAAGAGCCTGGCCGGGGCTGCACCCAAGCTGGACCCAAAATGGTCACAAAATGGACAAACAGGCACCAGGTCTCACACTTGGATAAGTTTTGGTCCATTTGCAGATTGGGGTTTAATTGTCCAATTCCAGCTGCAGGCTGTGAGGTCCCATCCTTCTTGTTCCTCCCTCCAGCCCAGCCTTGGTTGTGCCTTGGGGCTGAAAGTTGTCCCTGGTGTGCATTGGGTGAAGGATTTGTTTTGTGTCCCTGCTGTGTGCAGAGCTGAGTGACGCTGAGTGTGAGCTCAGAGCTGCACCCTGGGCAGCACAGAACCTGAAAACTCAACCTTAAGGCACCAGGTCAGTTCTTTAATTAAATTTAGTAAGACTTTGCCCATCCTTACAAGGTGGATTCGAGAAAGTAAGTTAAATCCTGTGAGCTCTGGGCCCTGTGTCTCTGATCTGATCACTGTGTCCATCTGGTCCACAGAACCAGCAGCTTCACTGAGGATTTGGGATAATCTGCCTCATTTGGCATAGCCCTGGCTGATTTTGTGAAGCTGTGGAAAAGCAGTTGTTAATGCATTATCCAGCCCCTGTGAGTGACCAAGGTTACAAATATTGAAGGTAGGCTGCAAAAGGTCATAGATGAGAAGTCCCCAAAATTAAAAAATATAATTGGGTTTTCATCTGTACACATCCAGGACAAGTCACACTCCCTCCTTCCATATTGTAAATGATCAAAACCTATGCTATAATTCACGTTGTGGGCTTTTTTTAGGCTTGAAAACATTTATTTAAGAATGTGAAGTTTTACGTAAATTGTAACTTTTTTTATGCAGGAGGCATTACCTTGCCTTTGTTCATACCCAATCTTTGTATGAGAGACTAACTTATGAGCAAGTTTGCAGTGAAACTTCAAGTTGTTTTGAATAGTTTGTCCGAGCCTGTTTTTGGTGAGTACGCCCATGTAATTTTCCACATCCACCGTTACCCATTTTTGTTTTCCATGCTTTAACAAAATTAGCAGGCAGTGATATGTGTGCGTTCTTTTTTTGGTCTAAAAGAGAAGTTTAGTGTGAATGTCTGAAATAGAGCAGGTCCTCTCAGCTTTCAGTGATACACTGTCCTACCTACCTACTTAAGAGAGACACTTTTTAAGATCTGACTCTTTTCTGGGTAAGAACATTTTGGGCTTAATGCAGCTCTCCCACGTACATCAACCGAGTGGAGGTGGCATGTGAATTAATTAAAAATAAATCTTGTTCTATATTTTATTTTTAATCCTGTATTTTATCTTCAGTTCGAATCCATTGTAAAGTTCTCATCCTTTTGTCAGTCCCAGTGAGAGGATTGATAGAGATGTTATCTTGTTAAGCGGCATGTGCATTTTAAAAAAAATTTCATGGGGCTATAAAACAATGGAAATATCATTCTTTTAAGGCTACTTTAACAAAGTGAAATGCTTGATTCAGAATAAACAGTATGTAATGAAGAAAAAAAAAAATCCACATCCCTCAGCATTTTGAATGCTGGTTCCATGGTATTCATTTAAAAAATTTAGCTTAATTAAAACATTCACCCTGTGTTGATTTATGCTGGGCTCCCATCCCTGCACTCCAGCCTGCCACAGAAGGCAGCTGTGTTCAATGTGGGCATCATTGCTACTGTGCTCCTCCGTGAGCTACCAGGGGTGTCCTTCATGACCCTGCTCTGACACCCTCCTGCAATCCTCTCCTCTCGCCTATTGCCAAGCCATTGCAAGTTTTGTTCTGTATTTTGCATTATTCTCCATTTCCAAACTGATGAATTGTATCTACATGCCATAAGTCATGAACGTGTTATTTGAGTTTTTGTCTCTCTCCCTGTCCCTGAGGTACACACTTCTCTTAATCCATTCTCTAATGGAAAGTGGTTTTCGGTATAATTTGAAGCATCTCTTCCTTATTCTGCTCAATATTTTGGACATGTAAAAGGGAATAAAAAAAGCCTGTGTTGTCAGTGTTCCTTTCTCTGCAATGTTGTCCCTGTTATTTTTGTACTGAACTTTATATCTATTTGTGATGGCTGAGTTTATATTTGGTAAGACTTCAGCTGTGTTGTGTTGTTGTGACTGTGGGTTTTGCTGTGATGAAGTGAAGCTCCCACAATGAAATCTGCACTGTTTGTCTTGTAATGATTTTATTACCAGGTTTTTCCAGAAAGAAAAATATTGTCTCTTAATATGACTAGAATGAATATTTTTAGATTCAGTTTTTTGCAGTAGGGTTTTAGAGGATGTTCTTGTGCATTTGAGAGAAAAATGGTCATAAATCACTTTCAGAGAGAAAAGTTGAGGTCCAGACATTCTCCCACTGAACTTGATCAGAAAAACAAATGCTTTCTGCACTTGTGCACTTATCCAGGTGAATATTTGCAATAAAAACCCCCAATTTTACCTGGCAGAGACATATGACTGTAAAAATTTACTAAATTATGTACTTCAAGTCTATCTTATCCATCTGATTTTGAATCATGAAACTTGTATTAAATAGGAATTGATGCTCAGATGATTCTTTTTACAGAAGTTATGCTTAAAATAGCTTTGAGTGGGTTTCCATTTTTTTTATAGAGTATGATTTCTTCCTCTCTCCCTCCTCCTTTCCACCCTGTTCTACAAAAGTAAACCCATGGGACAACCTACATTCAAGTTTCTTCTTTTTTGTTTTATTATATAAAAAGATAAAACTGATAAAATGCCTGTGGGAATGCCAAGTAACTCTGCTATGACATTCTTTTAGAAGACAACTTGTCAAACTTAGGACTCAGGTAAGCTGCCACAGGTAAGCTGCCATGTCCTCACCCGAGGACAGGTGTTCTCTGTCACTTCCACTGGATGAGGACTCTGCACCTCAGTGGTGTCAGGAGGCAGAGTTCTCTCCAGCACCAAATGGTTTTTAACTTCCACAGATAATTTTTTGTTTGGTTTTTTTTTTTTGTTTGTTTGTTTGTTTTTTGTTTGCCTTGATCGCTTCACGAGAATAGAGTGGTAACCCCCGGCTGCCAGAAGCGTCTCAGTCCTTCATTGCCTCCACCCATGTTTTGAAAATTTCTTCAGAAGATGATTCTAAAAGGGTTCATTCCTTTCCAAAGCTTTAATTTTTGCGGGGTTTTCACCTTCTGATCTTGGCATAAATGATTCCTTCCCTGTGCTTTCTATACTATGGTTTTTTTTGAACTGTTCAGTTGACTACCTGAAAGTTAAGCTTTCATTGCCTTAAACTGAGAGTCTCATATACCTGGGCACTCTTGAAAATGTTCTTGCCTTCCTGTCACTCCTCATGTAAGTAACAAGGAAGAACAGTCATTATTTTCTTACTAAGGTGCTCCAAGGGTGATCATTTACTGCTTATAAAATTCATGGAGGGTAAAAATCCTCCACCCCTTATCGATCCTTCTATTTTAAAGGTCTAAGATATAAAAGAATAGTGTGCCACCAATGAATATATAACGTTATCTCTGGGATTTTTTTCAGAAAGAAGTAAATATCCCCTTGAGGAAAATGATTCCTTTGAGTGTTAGTGAGCTGCTGAGTGGTACTAAAACAGCTTTTTGGGTTTAGATAACTGTCACGAGTGTTGCCGTTTGTGAGGGGGAACAAATAGGGAAGTGTGTCGGGAGTAAACACTGGCAGATGCCTTTTCCACCAGGTCTGGTATGGTGAGAAGATGTGCAAAAAGAACCTTATAGCAATGTACAGCAAAACCCGTATTTAAAAAAAAAAATGTTGATCCACTAGAATGTCAGTGGTTTGGGATTACTCAGGCATGACTGCTCTCCTACTGCCATTATTAGCAATATTTTCTTTTTGTGCTGGTTCCACTTTCTGCCATTTGTGTTGGAGCGAGGGTATTTCTCTGTGCCTCACTGAACTGTTACATGGGTTAATCTGTAATGCTGTTAACGTCTGCATGATGCTGCAAGTATGACACGTTCTATTCATTTCAGGAATTATGATTTTTGTGACGAGTTTCCTACTCTTAATTAGGGGATTTGGTGCACGAGGAAATAATTCCAGCATAGGCAGAGGCCTCTGTGATGGCAAGAGATTAAGCACCTTGCATTTAGCATGCAGACAGGCTTTCAGAGGAATGTTTCCAGCGCTGACATTTGAGCCTACTAAATTACAGTTACTGCTCCACAGCACAGAGAGAAAACTTAATTTAGAAACCGAGTTCCTGTGACTCCAGGTGAGAGAGTTTGTAATTCACTGGTCCTCGAACAAGGAAAATGGTCCCACTGTGGGAGAGAATTTGGCTGGTTATATGTAGCTGAACGTTTGTAATTGTTTGTCTTGGGCCCCTTGAGGTTGGAGCAGGGCTGAGTTGGTGCTGCTGCCGTATTTGGCGATTTTGTTCAGCGTTTGGGACTGCAGGACCATGTCTCCGGTGCTCTGCAGGGCGCAGAGCAGCTCAGGGACAGCAGCAGTGCAGTCCCCGGCCCGCAGGCTCTGGGGCTGTGGCAAGGCAGGCACTGCCATCATTTAAAGCCATCATTTCAGGGCAGTTAGGGGATGAGTGAGGTTACATTACTCATATGCACAGGTAAAAGAGGATCTCTGCGCTCTTCATGGCGCTTCAACTGAAATTATGAATTAGCTCATCTAACACCCACCCGAATAACAGCGGTAAGGGCAAGGAGAAAACAAACATTAACTTATTGCAGCCTTCTCCTCATTACCTTAATTATGATTCTGCACCTTAAAATGCAAGAGGTGTATGTGAGGCTTCTGCTGGAACAAAGGAAACGCCTCAGGCAAATTACAGACCGGTTGACTTGTGTGCTTGTGCCTGAATGTGCCACTGGAGACGCGGAGCAGCTGATGCTGCTTCAGTTTCCAGATCAGTTGGGTTTAGTTGAATCCTTGTATGAAGTTATGTATTGGCTTTTTCTCGAGACCACAATTACAGCGATGCTTCCAGAAGGCACAGCCGCGAATCTCCGGGCCTCCTGCAGACAAAAAGCAATCTGCTCTCTATCCCGCTCCTTGATCTTCCAGCAGCAGCGGGGAATGTGATGCTCAGAGCCAGGGCCGCCGCTCGAGGCAGAGTGCATCCTGCCCTCCCTGCTCCCTCTGCTGCTGCATTTGCCTTTTTGTGAAGCCTCCTAATGCCTCCCGCTCCAGACCTCGAACAAAGAGCTGTCCCGAGCTGGAACCCTGCAGAATATTGAAGAGATTCCCACCGCCTCCCCTGAGGGTGTTGGCGTTAGAAGTTGAACCACCAGACGCAGGGAAGTGAGAGGAAATGTGCCGGCCCTGGAGCTGTTATCGCCCTTCCAGGGGCTGCTCCTGACGTTTGCGAGGGAAGGGCTGATCCCTGTCCCCCCCAGTGAATACAAACCATCATCCCTCTTCTCCGGAGAGGAGAAATACACTTTGCCACTCAAGTGGCTCTAATAATCAGCTCCATGGTTGGGTCTGGCTACCGCAGGCTAGGTGAGAGGCTCTCTTGCAATCTGCAGGGTGCTGACATTTCCATTCTGGGGTGAGAAGGAACTGAGACCCGCGTTTTTCACGGGAGCGAGGGAAAAAGCTGCGCTTTAAGAAGCTGTGTAGGGGATTTGCAACCTCTAAACAAGCAGAGACTTGAATCTGGTTTCCTCTCTTCCCTATTAATTATTTTAATTGTGGAGCTTTATTTTTGTTTGTTTGCTTTGGTTTATTTTTCCCTTTCTATACGTTGGTCTGTTGGCTACCAGAGACTTCCTTATCCCAACTTCATTAGAACTGGTCTGTTAAATGCATATTTCTTATGATGGTTGTCAAGGTCCCTCTTGCTTTATTAAGTCCCCAAACTGTTCCACTCCTATTTGTTTTAACAATACAAGCATAAACAAAAGTAGCTCCTGGCCAATTGTTTACAAGATAAGTGTTGTTGTTTTCTTTTACTTAAAAAACCTCACTCATGAAGTTTCTTCTCTTGTCAAGATGATGGCCTTTTTTTCATTTAATGGTGTTGCTACATGTCATCCTTTTTATCGGTTAATTTTGAATGAGAGAAAGAGCGTTAGAGACTGAACGAGCTAAAAGTAGAACTGCAGGGCCACCAAGTGCCTGTTTTTCTCTCTTCTTTCTCCTGCTCCTCCCTAAGTACACCTCATTTGGGACAGGAAAATGTCTGGTCCAGCTGTCATGGAAGTGTTATTTATAAGTACAATTTTGAAAATGAATATATTATGCTTTTTATAGCTACTGTCAACAACTACCAGGACAGAACAACTTGTGCAACTGGCATGGGAAGCCAATGTAAAAGTCAATTTTTACTTTCTTGGTCCGCTGTCAGAGGTAACAACTGAATTTGGCCTTGATTTTATCTTTCCTTT
The DNA here is from genome assembly GCA_013397315.1 of Donacobius atricapilla. NCBI lineage: Eukaryota > Metazoa > Chordata > Aves > Passeriformes > Mimidae > Donacobius > Donacobius atricapilla. The sequence goes on along the minus strand of WBMY01002452.1, from coordinate 252,033 downwards.
CCACATTCACTGAGGAACAACTGTCTGGTTGGAGCACAGGTGGAGAAAATAGATGGGGGAAAGTAAAGAAAAGAGCAGCAGCTCTGTGAGTTCCGTTCATGATGCTGTCAGTGAGAAGCACCATGCTCTGCTGTGGAGTTTTCCAGCTGACATTTCATTTCGAGCCAGCTGAGAGGGCAGTTTGGTAGAAAACTGTTTTCTTGGCTCCTGAGATTCTTGAGACCTCAAACACTTTTATTTGCTCTGAAAGGGAAGGGCGAGACATTTCACCTTAGAAGGGCAAACCCAACAAAAAATAGAGGTGCAAATATACCCGAGTGACTGGGGCACTCCGATGCAAATATACCCGAGTGACTGGGGCACTCCAATGTAGAAATGCATTTTACCATCCGTAACCATCTCTCACTATTTAAGCCAAATGCGTTAGACGTTCTCTGAGGGAGAAAATAAGGACAGTGTAGTGATTTTTTAAGTTGAACTGTTTAATTAGAGCAAATCTATTGTCTATACCCACAAAGTTTTTGGTTAATCTGGCAGAACAAGTGACGTGATGTTAATGGAGACACAGACTTTTCTAGAGTAAATAGGAATGGGATATGTGATTTATTTTCCAGCTGAGAAGAGGGAGGGGTGCTGGCCTCTGGGGTGGGCTGACACCTGAGGCTGGCAGCGGTGGCGCGGATCCTTTCCTTGGTGCAACAGCGCTTGTGCATTTGTCATTGGCTTTCAGGTGAGTGTGGGAGTGACAATAGCCCTCAGCGGGAGGCACCACCCTCTTTACCATCATAAATACATTTCAATTGCTGATAATGGGCCCAAGAGGGAGAGAGAGAAAAAAATTATTAAGTATATCTCATAACAGAAAGCTTTTCATCTGTTAGCAGGCGAGCAAATTACTGTCATCAGCGATGTGTGAGGAGATTGACAATGCAGCGCTTTGGAGAGGGAAAGGCAGGAACACAGCCAAAATTAACATTACAAAGCTCTGGGTAGTCACGTCATGCCTCTTCTCTGACCCACAGGTTTTCAAAAAGAGAATCATTGCTTTTATCACGGATTTTTCTGACCTATAGTTCATACCGGAAAGGCACTCATTAGATTGTTAGCAGCGTGTGCTCAAAGCATGGGGAAAATATTGTCGAAAGCGCTCCACCTGACTGCCCTCCCCTTTGAAGTACATCAGCAACTTAACTTCCATTCTAAAAGTAATTAGCTGCTTATTTAACATTCTTAATTAATAACTATGACCAAAAAAAAAGCTTTCCTATTAATTTCTCCCCCCTTTATACAGTGACCATTTTTGGTAAAAATATTTTGCATCAGTAGATGCTTGATATATCCTAAAGTAAGGTTTAATGTAAATTTGTTCCAGAATCCAGAAATAAACGAGTAGCTAATACTTCATTCTGATTTTTCCATGCTAACTTAAAATAATATTTGCAATGGAAACTCTTTTGCTTTGCTGAAAGCTGGAAACATCCAGAGTTTAGTGGATATTTCCTTTAACTTCAGTTGATCCAGTTTATTCAACTACGTGAACATACACAGGCTTCAAAAGCCCTGATCCTGAAGAGGTCATACAAGACTTCTATGCCCAAGTGAGCCAACAAGTGAATTGAAACTTGTATCTTGATAACTTTCAAAAAAAAGGATGTTCTGAAACATGGCAAACAGGTTTTACATACCTATTAGGCTGCAAAACTGATTTTTTTTTCACAAAAGAAAGATACTGGAAAAAACCCTCAATATTATACAATAAAGTGATTTTTTTTGACATCATGCCCAATTGAGATAAAATGTAAATGTCAACATTTCAGAAGAAAATATCTTAAAGTAGTCAGGCTGAAACCTGTGTTTTGACACTCTGCCAAGAAAACAGATATGATCCCATGAAACGATTCTGTTGCATGCTTTCAGCCAACTCAAGAAAGCACCAAAATACATCTGGTTTCATTTCATAAATTTAGAAATATCCCTTTTTTTCCTCTTACTTGCATAAGCTGTAATCAGAAGCTGCTTGTCAAACCAATCACTGTATGATTAGATTAGCTCTTACCACATTTGTCTGAGTTTTTCCAATGATTTAGATTTACTGCGGACACCTAGTACTTACTGTAACCTTTACCGCTCAACATTAGTTTTTGCTCACATTTTAACCCCTGGCTCTCGCTGCTGTATTGTCCCATCAGCACAGTTGTTGTTGGTGTATTTGTTAGGTTGTGGCCCCCATGCAAAGCTAATTAATTTTTTTTTCGTCTAGAAACACAGCCTTGCGAATTAAAAATCCTGTAGCTTAATGATCAAGCCTTCAACCCCGGGTCCAACCTCCGGAAAAGCTGTTAACTCTTTAACTGCCTGTGCATGGTGATCATGCTGCATTTGGGGGTTCCTGGGGCTTTGTAGTCCCCTGGTCACGGGCAGAACCTGATGCTGTGTGAGGAATCAGGAGATAAGCCATGCCCCAAGGAGATGGGGACATGGAAATGAGAGCTGTCAGAGGTTTCTTGGAGGGTGGCAAGTGCAGAGAGGAGTAAATTGATCCTGGAAGCGATGGACGCTGGGTTCAGGGTCTGAGGTCCCAGGCACTCCCAGTTCCCTTTTAGTTTCACATTAAACATTTTACGAAGACCTGTAAAAGAATGATCTGCTAAAGACACATTCACAAGCAACGTCTGTGCTGGCAGAAAATCATACGGATTTGGTCTCAGGTCATTATTGCAATGTAAATAATAAATAAGGTAACAACTAATCCATCCCCGTTCTCCGTGGGCAGAGAGATGAAGCACTGCATCCCTCACAGCCATCAGCGCTGCGCATTTCACGTCGAGGCGGCGTGCAGCTCCCACCTGCATTGGAGCTGGGCAGTAAAACCACGATTGCAGCTGTGTGGGGCCATGAGAGCTCTTACTCTTACCCCTGCAGTCCCACATGCACCAGTGCAGCTTTCTCACAGCGCTGCAGGGCTGCTCTCTGCAGGCAGAGGGGCCTTGGCTGCAGGTTCCGGGTGCCCAAGCCTAGCAGGTGCGCAGCGGGGATTTCTCTTCAGAGGTTTTCCCTGGTTTGTGTCTTGCCCTGCAGTCTTGAGTTGTATGGCTCTTTTTTTTTTTTTTTTTTTTTTTTCAGATGCTGTCTAGCAAGCTCATAAATTTGTTTTTGGGTTTCACGGGGTGTTGGTGCCACGCTGGCACCTTGGGGTTTTCTAAGCAAGGATTGCAAACAAAGGGAAATGTTGGTTTGTGAAGTGTGGGCACCCCATACTTCCAGGTTTTGAAGAGCTGTTTTGACTAAACCCTTGAAATATTTGCCTTAGCCTATATAGGTTCTTTGGAATTGGAAATTGTGATGATTCGTGTTTTTGTTAAGCTTTTGTTCTGCCAGTTCTGCTTTTCATGTTTACTATTCTTACAGCAGCAGCTACAAAATCCTCCCACCAGCAGACTCTCACTGTATAAATATGATACTCCCTGCCCAAAGGAATTTACAATCAAAAGGCTTGAACAAACTGAGGTGAAAAGAAAAGCTCCCCCTGAGCTGGGGAACAGCAGCTTTTTTAGACCAGGCAGGGCTGTGGCCGTGAATTCATGCTGGGACATTTGGAGCTCTGCACAGGTGGAAGGCACTGCAGCAGCAGGCAGGACGTGGATTTACAGCCCGCTGACCTCCCAGGCGGGCACTAACTCCGGAGGTTTTCATGCCCGCAGTGAGGAGTGTGCTGTCAAAGACTCTCTGAGAGCTGCTTCTGGCGCGGCTCACTGCCCCCCCGGGGCTGCTGCAGGGTGACCCAGCTCTGTGCCTGTCCCCCTGTGCGTGCTCAGCGCCTGGGCACGCTGCTTTGACCCGTTCTGCTCCGCAGCTCGGAGCCACAGCAAAAATTCTCTCCTCTGGGGCAGCTGGGAGGGTGCGCTGCAGTCTGCCCTGGTGCAGGGCACCCCCAAACCCCAGCAGGGGCTCCCACGTCAGGGTAAGTGTGTAAGCTTCACCCCTGAACTGCTGCTTTTATCCTCTTTTTGCCAGAGTCAGGATTAAATGAGCAAGATGGTATTTTCTGTTGGGACTCAGATGTTTATTAATTCTTATCTCTATTACAGTCTTACGAGCCATGAGTTCTACAGCACTTCTGGCTAACTAAGTAAAAATGGAGCTGTATGTCTCTCTCTACAAGGCCTTTTAAGGACAAACGTTCCAATTATGAAATGACACCTAAATTATTTTTAGTTTTAACCCAATAACCAACCACCCGTGGCCCACAATGTGGATTTTTCTTTCCAATTAAAAATACCACCCAGACCCATGGAGAGGAAGGTGAAAAATAAGGATTTAGCCTCCACCCTAAAACCTCCACCTTGCTTTATATATATTACTATATTCTAAAACCTTAAACTCTAAGTTTTCCAGCCTGAGATATCACACACTTCTATTCAAACTCCACACCCACAATCCCAGTGCTGTCACTCAATTTTGGAAGCCTTCTCCATGGCTCCAGGTCAATGCAGAGTTTGTTTGGGGATCAGTGCCTGCCAGCACAGAAATCTGAAATTCTCAGTGGCCAGGGCTCCAACACTGAAGTTTTAAGGAAGAAGAACCAGACACTTCTATGCTCCTCTCACCATAATTAGCCCAGTGTCAGGACAAAGTTGTTCCTCAAGGAACGTGTCTGTTTTCTATTGGACAGCAAACCAAAATCCCCTCCTAGATTGCTGAATGCTTGAGAGAGCACAGAGAATTTTGGGGTGTCTTAGCAGGTGCAAAGAACCTCCCTGCGCTGTGCACGGCTTTTACTCTTTTGTTTTGTATAGCTTGTTATTTTTGCTTTAATTAAAACCTTTTTACTTTTTCAAAACACCTCCCATCATGCCATCCCACTAGTTTTTTTTTGCATTTCTGGGAGGTTGCTGGTGACCCTCAGAGTGTGATGGACCTTCCTGGGGCTAATAATGCTCTGGCCTCAAGCAGAAATCCATCCCTGCCCTTTCCCTGTGTGCAGAAACAGCGGAGGGGAGCTTCTCCTACAGAGGGGATTTCAAAATACGAGCTTAGCTCAGAGCACTGGGCTGTGCTCTCTCCTCAGCTGAGGCTGGGGTTGTGTCTGGGGGCCATAGCAGCACCAATCCTCCTGGCTGGGAACCAGAACACCAACTTGGCACTGGAACATTTTGCTCTCGTGATAGCCTTTTGCAAGTCGAATCTCCAGCAATCAGAGCACTGGTGTTTTAAATGGGACAAAGCAACTCTTTAGCAAATAGAAGACACATATTCTGATTTCACATTTCTAATTGTGAAATTATGTTTTTTAGTTGTCTCTTTTCCCATTTATGTGAGAGCTGTTTTCAGGAGCTTTGGCTATTTAGAGTACAGCGATATCATTTATTTCCTTTCTGAAGAGTATGTGAGCACTTGGGAGGAAAACTAAGAGATGAAAACTGTGTGTATTTGTGAATGTGCACATTAAGAAATAAATGACAAAATTACTTTGGGCAAATTCTGGGATAAGACACAAGACTCATGTAGTTGAGATCTGCCACTCAGCTGTGCAGAAGGACAAAACCTGCTGAGTTCCCTATGCCTCCCTGTCCAGTGCCAAATATCTGCAGGGCCTGCCTGCTGGAGGAAGGAGAGGGAAGCATTTCAGGATGCTGCTGTTGCCAGAAAATGCTGCTGATTTTGTTCTGTCTGGAGGATGAGTGGTTGCAAACCACTGCCCTCCTTTCCTCTGCTCATTTCTGCTCTCTGGGTGACCTGAGGGATTCACTGTCAGACCTGTAACGACTGCGAAAGGATCAAAGACTCTTCATCCTGGCCTTGATTCCTTTCCCTCTGTCCAGCCCTGTGCTAATTTGAGTGGACCAGATGCTGCTTGGTTATCTGTGCTTGACTTTCCAGTTAGATGCTCTTTATTTGTCATTATGCATTGATTACATAAAGAACATCTCAACTTTCGGCACAACAAGCTGGGTCAAAATCTTTGCAAGTGGCAGAGATTGTACATTCTGTTGCCTGAGGAGGTGCTTGGAGTTCTTCCAGCTTTTATTTCCTGCATGCCCTGTTTGCATTTATCATCCTTTATGTGGTGTCTGCTGCACTACTTCCCTAGCCAGTGGCCAAACTTTCAGCTGGATGAATCAGCAAAAACTTCAAACACGAGTGTTTTGGCAGAATTCCTTCTGTAAATTCCAGTTCCAGGAGCGAATTGCTATTTTAAGATAAACATCATAACACTTAAATTTTACTCTTGGACTGACCTTTTTCAAACAAAAGCCTTGGCAGGGAGAACTACCAGTTATGATTCCAGAACACTCATGACGTGAGCAGCTAATGCAGCTGAGGGAAGAAAGTTCTGTCTGAGCAGAATAATGCTGTCTGCAGTTTTCTCTCAGATTTTTTTTGTTAGGAGAGTACACTCTGCCTGCCTGAGCTGCTTTCCAGCTCTTCATTCCCAGGCAGGGCATGCTGCATGGATTCCTCATGCATTCTGTACCTAACAGTAGGCACGGACTCTGAGCCTGAGGTTTAATTAAACGACAGCGCAGATAATCCCCATCCTAGGAACGGACAGCTGCTGTACCTCCCAGGATGAAACTCATCCCAGCCCACCTTGGTGCAGCTCCAGAGCACTGCGGAAGCCTCTGCAGTACCAAAAATGGCACAGTCACACCCAGTTCTGTGCTGCTCCTGGGCTACTGCATTCAGGCACCTCTGCAGGGCACCAGGGAGTGCTGCTGTGCCCAGCTTGGTTCAGATTTGTGTGGGACAGCCTGTGCCCAGCATGCACACAGGCGGTGTTTGCTCTCTAGTAGAGTAACCTGGAATTCCTGGAAGGCAACTACATACTGCTCAAACACTTATTGCTTGGNATATATATGTATATGTATGTATATAATTTCTTTCAAGCAAAGCAGACACTGAGATTTTAGATGTACCAGCTACAGTCCCAATCTCTACTGGAATTCTTAATATTAGTCATCAGGTATGCCAATGGAATAGTCATCAAATCAGTTAATAGCTTTGGTTTGAACATCCCCACACTTTAATGCTTTCCTAACAGGACATGGAAGTAATACTTCAATTACAGTGCATGTAGTAAAAGCTTCCCATTATTTCAAAAGAAAAAAAAAACCACCCTGCCAGCTTTTCTGAGATATTAGCTTTGCCAGGTGTNTTTCTCTCAGATTTTTTTTGTTAGGAGAGTACACTCTGCCTGCCTGAGCTGCTTTCCAGCTCTTCATTCCCAGGCAGGGCATGCTGCATGGATTCCTCATGCATTCTGTACCTAACAGTAGGCACGGACTCTGAGCCTGAGGTTTAATTAAACGACAGCGCAGATAATCCCCATCCTAGGAACGGACAGCTGCTGTACCTCCCAGGATGAAACTCATCCCAGCCCACCTTGGTGCAGCTCCAGAGCACTGCGGAAGCCTCTGCAGTACCAAAAATGGCACAGTCACACCCAGTTCTGTGCTGCTCCTGGGCTACTGCATTCAGGCACCTCTGCAGGGCACCAGGGAGTGCTGCTGTGCCCAGCTTGGTTCAGATTTGTGTGGGACAGCCTGTGCCCAGCATGCACACAGGCGCTGTTTGCTCTCTAGTAGAGTAACCTGGAATTCCTGGAAGGCAACTACATACTGCTCAAACACTTATTGCTTGGTAAATAATAAAAATTAAACTAAATCCTTAATTACTGCTATTAATAAGAGTAGTGATAAAATACTGTACTGTAGCCACAGGTGCTTTTAAATTGCTTTAGTTTTCAAGGGTGGTTACGTTGTTTTTCCATTGCTCTTACCACCTCTACACAAAATCTGCTGGAAATGAATCCTCCAGTGCACTTGTTCAGTCACTTTATTTGGNTCAGCTTTTCTGAGATATTAGCTTTGCCAGGTGTTCGTTGTTTGAAATGGGAACAGGAAATGAAGAAAGGTTCTTTGTTGCCCTTAGAACAGAGGAATGGTCATAGCTCCAGCACTTGTGTGAACTTCCGTGGTTGAAATAAACTCAGCGGGGCTGTTTGTACCTAGATTGGAACCAGCCCCACTGTTCCCTCAGTTCTGCTTGTGCACCCAGGCTCTGGTGCCTGCTGGCATCTCCGTGACATGAGGATGAGCAGTGGCCAGGGCTGGGCTCCTGCTTGCCAAGGTGCATTTCTTGGCAGGATTTGTCTGAAGCCCGCTTTGGATATGGCTCCGTGCTGTCTCATTTTACAAATCAAGGGAAACCTTGTTCCTTTGCATGAGCAGGAATTTTGCAGATTTTTACATAAATTTTTACATAAATTTTACATAAATTTTACAGAATTTTGCATAATTCTGTGCTATTCCTCCATTCAGAGAGAGAGAGGGGCCTGTCCAGAGCATTTCTTTACTGAAGGCTGATTAAAACCTCTTTATGATTTTTTCAATTCATCCATTCCCTCGAACCTCTGACATCAGGATGCCAGTAGTTGTTTCAGCTCCTATCATCATCTAAGAATCTCCCAGGAGAATTTCAGAAAAATTCAGGTTTTTACCAGAGGTTTAGTTTCCTTTGACTTCTCCATCTCATGTTGTTTTTACTGAGAGTGTCAGTGGAACTGTAAGTCCTGTGTCACGTCCAGCACCAAAATAATAGCACTTTATTTTTATTTCACCCTACCATTCTGGGTATTTAATTCCCAATTTTTATAGAGTTTCACCAGGTAGCTACAGAAGACAGGATTGATAGTGATCTTTTGTTTGGGTTTTTTTGGGGTTTGTTTGGGTTTTATTCCAGAAAAACACTACTCCTGTGCTGGTTAAAAAATGTACATCCCAGACACACATTTAAAATTCTTATAGTAAATATGATCAGGTGAATTGTAAAATATTTATAGGCAGTGCTATGGGATGAATGTGAATGAGGGATGCTGGTCATTCTTCTGGCACTGAAACCCAGCTCTCTGACCTAATGTATAAGTTGTGCCCTTTAGACTTTCCCTCATGGAGTTAATTTGAGTCCATTTCTTCTTCCCAGTACCTTTCTTTTGATATGGTTTGGAACTTTTCCAGGACTGTATGTTTCTGTGAAATTTTCATCCAGGACTTTTTAAAAAACATTAGCACGTAGTCAGATGCCCACACAACCACACCACCTTAATTGCTAGTGGAAAGACATCAAAAATTTACAGTGACACTACCTTATTGGATGTGCAAGTTAAATAAGATTTATGCCATCTTCCACATAATTTTTTTCTCTTATTATTCAATTCAATTTTAAATATTTGACATCAGTAGCTCTACTGTTCTTTCCTGACCAACTCCTTTTGCTCAGAGTATTTTTGAAGAGGCATATTCCAATTTTTTCTACAGGCAAAACAAATGCAAACTGCCAAATGCTTCTCAGGCCATCTACCTTCTGAATATATGAAGTGGCCAAGCAGATCCCTCTGTTATCCCACACAGTTTTGGTTCTCCTTTGCTGCCCTTCACCAGCTTGTGTACTGCTGTTCCCGCTCCTTGTTTGCTTCCCTGATCTGCTGCATTCAAGACACGTCATCCTGGATTTATATTTTCAAGTAACACTTGGTGACAAGCTGTGGGAAGTACTCCAGGAGTACAGACACAATTGCTTTCACTGCTTTGTCTATTACACGGAATTTTCTTACTCTGTTTATTTAAGGGGGGAAAGCTCATCCTTCTGGGTATGACTTCCTGCCCATCAGCTGAACCTGTGAACTGGATTTCTCATGCTGCAGCTTCCCCCTTCGCTGCTGCCTCGTGTTATCCTCATGAAAAAGATGCAGAGAGGGAGCAGGGCCCCCTGTGCATCACCGCGGCTCCAAATGTCATTTAGTATTAATGGCTGTCAAAGGCAGTCCACTTGTAACTGCACATTACTGTTACAACACCCCGTGGCACATGGAAAGCATCACAAAAGCAGATGTTCTAGGAAGAGAAAACTTCACTAATTTAAAAGTTAAATCACAATCTGATATGTTTGTTTTTTTTTCTGGGTGACACATAGCGAGCACAGTCTGGGAGCTCTCCAAGCCTGCGGGAAATAGATAAATGAGGTTGTGAATGTGACTGAGGAGGCTTGTCTGGGTTCAGCCCTTGAAGTCTTGTCCCTCAGAGCATCACAGGGCTTTGGGAAACTTGCCCCAGCCTTTTGGCCCTCTCACCCTAGGGATTAATCCTGGATGTGCAGGGATTTAACCTTGTCAGTGCAAGGGCTGCTTGGCTGCCAAGGACTCCTCTGAACCTTTCCCCGTTCAGAGAGGGTAAAGGTATATGAGAAATCACTCCTGATTTCCAGCAGGTTCTTTCCAAGGCTGCATGCTTTATTAAGGTTCTTCAGCATCCCTCCTGTGGCTCGTGAAGTAGAGGAGAGATTTCTATGCTCTGAAAGAAGGGAAAACAGATAAGCCACTGGAACTGAATGCCTTGGGTTTTGTTGTTTACTCTGGCCGCAGTACATACTGTGGAATTCATTTTGATGAAGATCTAGACCTTGTTACCCAAAAATGTTTTTAATTATGGGAACTTAGAAATACTGTGTCTTTGTAAGTGAAACAGAACACAAGTTTTGACTGACCCCAGATCAAAAGACTTTTTGGGCCATTGATCTGTGCTGAAAAAGTTTTCCTCATTTAAAAATAAAATGGCTCAGTTCCTCTAAAATGTTGTAAGGAAGTATTATATTAACCAGAATTAAGTGGTTTGGTCTAGCGAGGAGCAGAGGGAGCAGGGCTGAGCTGTATTTTTGATGTATCATGAGTGTGAATCTGTGTCTGCAGACTGCTTCAAACAGCAAGGGTGAGGCAGAAGTGGCTGAGTGTGTGCTCAGATCTTAATTCCTTTGCCTGACATGAGAAAGCTTTGGGGTTTTGCTTCTGTTCATAATGAAATTAAGTGCATGTGATTCTCCTCAGCGTGAATGCAGCTGTCTGTATTCTAATAACTCCTTGACCTCTTGGCAGACTTGTTGTAAGCTGTTGAATGCTCTTAAAGATATTAAATACCCTCATGCCATACAAATTAGTTGACTAGAAGAGGATGACTTCTGTATTCTAGTAGAGTAACATGATAGTCCATTTTCCAGAGGGGTTGCAGATCGCCTTTGAGAAGAAGACTGCAATTGAGGTCACAGTGTTTATTATAGACCAGAAAATCCAAGTGGGAGAGAGACAGAACATTTCCCTCAACTTTTGGAAGAGTCTCAGCAGAAGTTTATATGTTATTAGAGATCAGAAACGTAATTCTCAAGAATTTCACACTGCGGACTACACAGGTTCTACAAGACACCTATCTGAGTGCTCCATCTCTTCACCAGTTTTGAAGATAGATGCTACATTTACTCTTTTATGGTCCTTTTGCTCTATAAAATCCTTCACAAATTTCCAAAGACAGCGTTGTCAGCTCTTTAAACACTTGAGGATGCAGTTTTCCAGACACAGGTGCTTTGAAAACTTTACAAAGAAAAAGACTGAGTAGAACTGTACCCAGTTGTCCTAAAGCACGACACATCATTTATTTCTGAAGAGGGAAGTCTACTATTAGTAGACATCTGATATTAAAAAATCCACTTCTTAAAAGACGGAGTCTCAATGGAAAATGGTTCTTGTGGGAATTGTCATGTTAAGCTGAATAATCTTTGAGGCTTTAACTATTTTTTAACTTGTTACAACTGGAGCTGTTTGGTGCAGATTTTCTGTGATTAGACATTGGAATGGGCTGCCCAGGGAGATGATGTAGTCAGTGTCCCTGGAGGTGTTCAGGGGAAGCCTGGACATGGCCCTCAGGGCCCTGTGGGTGCTGTTGGGTCAGAGCTTGGACTCAGTGGTCTCAGGGGTCTTTTCCAACCTGTCTGATCCTGTCACTCCAAAGATGGGAAGCCCAAGACTTGTATAAACTGCAGACTGTGAGGATAAATCCAGTATTGCTGAGGCAGTGAGGCATTCAGGGGTTCATAATGCCTGACAGGAAGAAGAAATTAGCTCCCGAGACTGTTTAAATCTCTCCCAAAATTCTGGAGTTGCACAGATGCGAAGCACAGCACATGGAGCTCTCAAAACTCAGAGCAGTTAATTTTGCTCTTAGTGGAACTCTTTAGGTTCTGCTGAAGCCTGAAGGAGGATAAATGACACTCATTTTGCTTGCCTTGTAGACAGCTACTCTCACTGCTATGTTAAAATCTGTTTCACCCTCCAAACTTAAGTGAGATGTAGATGAATGTTGAAAAGACTTGAGTGATGACATTATTAAGATTTTTAAATCTTCTAATGGGTAATCGTTTGTGCTGACACTGAAAAGTCAAATCGTATGCCACAGGACACAGGACATATTCTGAAGTGGCAGAATGAAATGTGCCTGCTGCTGCATGTGGTTATGAAGTGAGAATTTCAAATTTAAACTCAGCTCAGGATGGACAGGAAATTGAGCTTAATGTAAAGGTAAGTAAAATAATTTGGAGTGAATTCCATACTTGGCATATGTATAACTGGTGTTGGATATGGCAGGCACTTTGCCATCAAAACATTTTTGCTTAAGACATGAAAATATTTCTGTCAATACTGTGTCGTGAGGGTTATTTTGATTTTCTACACCCAGGGAGCACAGAATGCAGTTTTCTGTGACATGGGTTATAAGAGATGCAAAGTATCCATATAAGAATGCATTTTCCTTTGCAAATCAAATTTCATTTTGGGGATGCTAAGCTGATAATTTTTGAAAGCATCCTCACAGGAGCGAAAATTATATTCTCAAATGCTCCTCACTTGTGTTTATACTGCCTTGAAATTCTGTCCAGAGGCTGTCAGAGGAAACACAACTAACCATGGAGGCAGTGATCACCTTGAAAACTGGAAATGGACTTTTCCTCCCTGGCAAAAGTGCCTGAGTGATGGGTAACATAAATCTGAACAGATTTTGCTTCTTGGGAAGAACTTGCAGTCGCAATACCTGCTGTTACCATTAAGTCAAAAAAAAAGTAAGAATTATGGAAATGCAGTAGGTTGCTAAAAAGTAAACATTCAGTAACTTTTTGAGAATGAATTCTAGCTTTGTTTTTAAAGTGAAGTAGAAGCACCATTTGCAGAAGGAAGCTGGACTTTTCAAAAACAAGAGGGCAGTGGGCTCCTGGTCAGACAAACCATTCTATTGACATGCGGTATTTAAAATAAGAGTTTGAAAGTGTCAGGAATTTTCAGGTCAGATAATGGCACATTGGAGATGTCAGTAACAGAAAGCTGGAGCTGCACCTCAGCGCTGGATTTAGCTCTCACTGGAAGAGCCAGGAGGGTTTGAAGTGCTCCCTGTAAGTCTCTCCCATTTCTCCTCTTGCCCTCAGAGCTGGCAGCAGGCAGGTCCTGGCTGCTGCCCAGCAGGGCTGCTCCTCTTGATGCCTTGGGAAGGCTGACCTGGAACAGAGACTGCGCAGAGCCAGAGAATAAAGCAGGGATTTATTGAAAGGCCTCCAGGATACACCTTGGGCAGGACAAGAGCCTGGCCGGGGCTACACCCAAGCTGGACCCAAAATGGTCACAAAATGGACAAACGCTCACGAGGTCTCACACTTTGATAAGTTTTGGTCCATTTGCACATTGGGGTTTAATTGTCCAATTCCAGCTGCAGGCTGTGAGGTCCCATCCTTCTTGTTCCTCCCTCCAGCCCATCCTTGGTTGTGCTTTTGGGCTGAAAGTTGTCCTTGGTGTGCAGCAGGAGAAGGATTTGTTTTGTGTCCCTGCTGTGTGCAGAGCTGAGTGACGCTGAGTGTGAGCTCAGAGCTGCACCCTGGGCAGCACAGAACCTGAAATACAGGGAAGCCCAAACTTAAAGCATCACTCTGAGGCTGCAGAGAGGTGTTTGACCCTGGGCAGCCCCCAGGCCAAACCCAGCGGTTTTCCTTGGCTGCAGCCCCTGCTGTGCTCACCTGCAGCCCAGGTGTGGCCGGGGGCAGCAGGGCAGGGGGGGGTCCCTGCTCACCCCTCTCCCTGCTGAGCCTGCTGGGAGCGAGCCAAGGAGCAGATGGAATTTAGAGGCAATCTCTGGGAAGGACGCTGTTACAAATAGCTCTCAGTCTGCTCAAGGAACTCAAACCTGCAAGGTTTTGTGCAAGAAAGTTCAGCTGGGGCAGAAAGCAAAGCAAAGCCAGAGAAAATGCAAAAAGGGATTTTCCGCTAGGAAGACATTTGGTTTGAGGTCTGCCAATAACTGCTGTAAAATCTTTGTGTTTCTGGCCTGAAGAAGATCCTTTATGCACAGACTCCTGAAACATCCTTTCCTCCCTGCTCACTCGGGGATGCCCTGCCTGTAACCCGGGTGTGTTTGCTGCAGCCGGGAGCGGCCCGTTGGGAGAAGTGGCCCAGAGCTGTGAGCCCATCTTCTCTGGCACGTCCCCAAACGAATAGCGGTGCCTGCAGTCCGGCTAATGAGCAGCACGAGGCCGAGAATGCCCTGCCCCTCCTTAGAGATGCTGTGGGGTTTTCCAGGGAGAGCACAGAGCACTTCTTCCCCAGTGGTGAATTACCTAATTTCAGTAAATTGCCTCCTTTCCGGGTTAGACAAGCAACTTTCTTTTATGGCTCTACAAGGACATACTGCCATACATTCTGCAGAAAATACATTGTGCTACCACTTGCTAACAGACTAAAAAATGCCTCAGTGTTTTTTCTCTTTTAAAAAGAAGTAATTTCATTAGTATTTTTCCAAGAATATCTCCCCACATACCATTTTCAGGCACAGCTCATCCTTGGTAGCAACTTCACACTGAGAAATTAACAGCAGCTTTTATTGTTCATGGTTTTGATCTATTTTGTGGAGACAGAGCAACACTAATGAGTTGATTTGACTTTTTCTGAAGCAGCTATTGTAAAGCTTATATGGGAAGGAGATGACACAAGATGTCTGTACTCTGGAAAGGGAAACAAAACACCAAGACTTTTCTGCGATCTCTTTTCTTTGGATGAGTTTTTCTTGTTCATTTGCTTGCTTGGTTATTTTTTGGGGTTGGTAGTATTAGTAAATAAGATAGAGATGTAAACTCAATTTCATTAATGTGCAGAAAACAGGGGATAAGTGACATTCTGTGCTCAAACCTAATGGTCTCATTGCTGTTAAAGATAGGTGGCTGTTGCAAGTGTTGTATATGCAGAAAATGCTTTCAGCTAGAAGATAGTCTCAGGAAAAAATAGGATTGCATGATTTGGAGGGTAAGGCTCTGTAAGACAGCACTCATTGGTCTGAATCTTCTAAATACAATCTGGATAATTCCATCTCATCCTCCAAATCTGTTGAACGCACAGTTTTAAAGGTGAGGGCTTTCATGTGGAATAGTCGTGGACTTCTGTAGGAATCTGATCTGCACTCAAAGCTGTCACAGCTTCATAAGACATTAATCACATAGGCTGTATTCAAATAATTGTATATTTTTTTTCATTCATATGATACTCCTCTGTTACTGCACTTCTGTAATTTTCCACATTAGTTTGATGGGACAATTAACTGCTATTGCATGTGAGCTAAATAATTCATAGTTTCTGAAGCATAACTGTGTATTCTTACTATGTGAAGGCAATGTTTGATGCAGCTTTGTTTTAATCCATGCTTTGTTACCTTTATTATCACTAATTGCTGTTTTATAACAAAGCCATAGTTTGGAATCAGAACAGATATACTTTAATTTAAGCCAAATTGGAGCCTGACACTAGCAGTGTGTTTGTCCTTGCCAGAAATGCAGCCCTGCAAAAGGCTGCTGCTCTCTTTATCTCTTGATATTTTTGAATGGGATAGATGCCATCTATTGTCTTGGAGGCATTAAGGAAAATCGGTACCTGGAAGAACTGAACAACTATTAATATGTACAGAAAGCTTCTCTGTGAGTAAATAATATCTGCAGATCTCTGGAGATGATGTATTTTAATGCAGCCCGAGCGTAATCTTTCCATTTGTAAACAAATTTGATCAAATACAATAAACAATGCTGGAGTCCTAATGTAATTCTATTACCTATAAGTCAGTACAGGAAGCAGCAATGCAGATGCCTAACAAGAGGCAGAGTAGCTTCTTCAGCTTGGCTGATAAATATCTGTGTAAGTCATGTAAGCCTCATAATCAGGCAGAAAAGCAGGAGAAAGTAATAACCTTAGTCTTGTCAAAACATAAATGGAATACAGATGAAAGTTGATGCTTTGAATAAAAATGCATGCCAGATTTAATGCAAGGACTAATGATTTAAAGCTGAAATTCAAAAGCTAATAAAAATATCATTTGATATCCCACTATACAGGGAAATAAAAAGTGCTCTGAAATAAAGACCAGAAAGGATAGACATTTCGGGGGTGTTCTTTGGCTGTCCATATATTCATTTGAGCAGGCTAGGGGATGGAGAGTACCTGGGGCCTTTAAGTACAAGCAGGTAGTATACAGCAACTTTTGAAATGCTGAATTTAACAGGCTGAGGAGAATTTAGATTTTTTTTTTTTTTTCCTTCCTACCGATCTTTCACCTCGGGTTTAATCACGCGACTGTAAAACCTTTAATCTCTAAAACGGCAATACTTTTAGATAGCTTGTAAAAGTGTTGGGAGAGAGAAGAATTTCATCGCAGCTCTAAGGTTACCCCAGGCTTTTATTTCTGCAAGGTGGCAGGGCTGGTCAGCCAGGGCAGGGCAGGTCCCACGTGCTGATGGCTCTGCGGAGAAGCCAGGACAGCAAAGGTAGGACTGGCACCAGTGCTGGGCTGTGCCTGCCTCTGGGAGGGGCCCAAGGGAGGTTGGAGGAGTGAAATGCAAGGATATTGCCATAAATAAATAAAGAAATAAATAGATAAACAAATAAACCCCAAATAAACGAACAAATAAATCAATAAATATGTGTGTGTAGCATGCAGGTAAAAAAAAACCCCACCCAATCTGTAAAAAAAGACTTTGAGTGTGCTGTGTCTGCTGGTTCAATGCTGAGGTTAGAATATTTCCACATTTTGTTTTTAAATGCTCTCCCAGTCTGTGACCCACACGCTATTTTTTGCTAGCTTAGCAGTTGGAATAAAGGGATTGGAGCTGTGTTTTGGAAACACCTATCAAAAAAACCTGACAAAACTCACTATTAATTTTGTTTTACAGAAATGAGACACTTCCCAGCATAAAGGAGCGATCTCCAATGCACAGGTTGACAGCCATGACTAGCACAGTGGAAATTCCTGTTGTCTTCACTGAAAAACCTAATTTAAAAAACCAACAAAACCTGCTATTAATTTTGTTTTACAGAAATGAGACACCTCCCAGCATAAAGGAGCGATCTCCAATGCACAGGTTGACATTCCTAGCACAGTGGAAATTCCTGTTGTCTTTACTGAAAAACCTAAATAAAAAACCCAGCAAAACTCACTATTAATTTTGTTTTACAGAAATGAGACACCTCCCAGCATAAACGAATGATCTCCAATGCACAGGTTGACATTCCTAGCACAGTGGAAATTCCTGTTGTCTTTCCTGACAGGAGGATCCTGCCCATTGTGAAATCAAAGGAGTGACCAAATCAGGAGTTTATGTTTCCACCAGATCATGGTGACAGAAGAGCTCCATCCTGCTTGATGTAAATATAAAAGAACTGAAACTTTTTCTCTTCTCCACCCCTCTTACCATGCACAGCTTGTGAGCTTGGAGAGCTCTTGCTGGCTGACTCTGCTCAGGAAGAAACAGTGCAAAGTCATTTCCTAACTGTATTCTTTCTGAAGAGAGTCTTACAAATGTACTGGAACTAAATGAAATAAAATTGAGTCTGACAAGGCAGCTGCTTGAATTTATTGCTCCTTAGTGGCTCTTCTCTATTATCTGGCTGCTTTCAAAGCCAGCCCAGCCAGAGGTGTGACCTGGCAGCATGATGGGCCTCATTGTAGAAATTTTTCTCTCTGTGTGTTCTTGTTATTTTCTTTGAAAATTTTACCTGTTTTGGCTCAAAAAATACCTTTCTGTTGTCCAGTCATCCAGGCTCTAGCTACGGAGAAGCTGCACAATGTCAGTAAATAATCTGGTGCTATATCTCTGAAATATTTTCAGTTCAGTGCTGCATGGTGAAGTGTACTTGTTGCTTTCCAACTGAGATCTTGAGGAATGACCTCCCTTATGAGACACATTTCCTTTCCTTGGTAAATTCCAAAAGAGCAATATAACTTTACATAGGAACTTGAGAAAATGGAGGAGCACACAAGCCCACATTTCGTGTGATGCATGTGATTATGGAATTTAATCAGAGAAGGCCAAACCTCTCAGGAAGATTGTATCTAGCTTTGTAAGACTGGGCAAACCTCCAAATCTGAAAAATGTTTCTGCTTTTTCTGTTAAAAGAAGAAATACTCTTCCACTTTTCCTGTTAGCTGAGAGAATTCATCTAATTTCCATTCCAGGAAAAATGAAAGAATAGCCTGGCCTAAAATAATTGACATAGTATGTTATATTTTATATCATTTTATATAAAAAAATAAGGACCCAAGAAGGTTTTTCTGTAACTCACCTTTTCCATTTTAGCCTCCACACTGACAAGTTTACTTGAAAATCAATATTTTACATTGAAAAAACCCCGTTCTGTGTCAGTAACACTCTCAAGCAATATAGATCTTAAAGAAACATGGCGAGATGTGGCAGGTAAATATTTGTAATGAATAATCTGTCTGAAGCCCACAGACACTGCAGATTTGGGGGGTAAAAAAAAAAAAAAAAAAAAACAACAGAAAACAAGCNAAAAAAAGATGGCCAGTTTCCACCGTGGTGCTCTGGAGCAGCTTTTCTTCCCCTTCTTGGGTACTTTTGCCCACTGTTTTTTACCACAGGGCTGCCTCATTACTCTTCCTTTGGCAGCTGTGCCTCTTCTTCCTGCAAATGTCAACCCTCAGCAAAAAAGCATCTCTTAGGAAGCAATTGCACAGGCTGCCCTGCAGGAAGGAGGCATTTAGTACAGAGAAAACCATGCCAGCTACTCTGGGAGCTTTCTCTGTCCCAGTTTTTCTCCCCTAAAGAGAAATTGGTGGAAGGGCGTGGGTTGAGCAGGGTGGGTGAGAGAGGCAGGAAATTGCCTCTCATCTCTGCTCTGGGTATGTGCCACCTCAACTGACTGTGTTTCCACCCTTGAACACCATGAAGGTGTTCATAGTTGTTGCTTTTTATCTTCTTTCTACCAGGGTCAGGATTAAATGAACAAGGCGGTGTTTGTGTTTGGACTCAGGTGTTTATTAATTCTTATCTACAGCACAGTCTCACAGGCCGTGAGTTCTGCAGCACTTCTAGCTAACAAACGAAAAATGGAGCCCCCTCTAACTCTTTACAAGGACTTTAAAGCACAAATTGTCCAATAAAGAAATGACACCTGGATTATTTTTACTTCTAACCCAACAACACGCCACCTGTAGCCCGCAATGTGGACTTTTCTATCCAGTTACAAAACACCACCCAAATCCACGAAGGAGAAGGTGAAAAAGAAGGATTTAGCCTCCACCCTAAATCGTCCATCTTGCTTTAGATATATTATTATATTCTAAACCCTTAAACTCTAGGTTTTCCACCCCGAGATATCACACACTCCTATTCAAACTCCACACCCACAATCCCAGAGCTGTCACTCAATTTTGGAAGCCTTTTCCCCGGCCTCAGGTCAATGCAGGGTTTGCTTGGGGGTCAGTGCCTGCCAGCACAGAAATCTGAAATTCTCAGTGCCCGGGGTTCCAACACATGGTTACCCATGTCTTATAAAACAATTCGGGATTTATAATCTGTAAAGGGTCCTTCATCCTGTATCCTGAGGAAGGCAGCAAGCTGGTGGTTGGATTCTCTGTGCTCTTGAACGTGAAGGTTTTAATCTGTAGGATTAAATCGCTAGGATTTAATCTAAAAAAAAAAAGTCAATTCTTTTCCTTACGAACCTGGATTGACTCTTCAAGGAAACTTGTACTGGAAGCAAATCCATAATTATTGTATTCTATATCCCTACGTGTAGTCTAGGTCTGAAAATTTCCTGTTACAGAAGCCACCTCTCCAGAATTAGACTGCCCAGCAGTTCCCAATATTTCAGCCCTGCATAAACCCTGGATTGAGGTGGAAGTCACTAAAATCATCATGTAGGCAAAGTGGAATGATTCTCTTCTGTCATAATGGCAAATTAGAACGTGGAATATGTTTTTATTTTTTTAAATTTCCCCATTCCCACTCTGTAACTAAAAACAAGTGCATTTTGCTCTACATGTAAAGTAACACAGAAGGTTTAATCTCCTGGAAAAGCCAGGACAGCTGTCCCTGGAGAACATGTCAGAGCCTATGTTAGTAGGGAGCTTTGCTGCAGATGCTTGGAGGTTACAGGCAGATTTTAAAAAGAGAAATTATGTCTCATTCTAAGGAAAATGAAGAAAAGACACAACTCCAGCCTGTCTCATCAGAGCGTGGAAAAGAATTCAGGTTACATATTGAATGTAAATGAAGTATTTTGATTATTTTTGCAATTTTATGGAGATTAGAGCTTTACTGTGAAGAGTACAACTTGAGACTGATTTTTTGCATCACAGTCTGAAAGCAAATGTTCAAACAGTAGGAACTTCAAAACAGATTCCCCCTACCTCATTGATATATATAT
This sequence comes from Donacobius atricapilla, assembly GCA_013397315.1. NCBI lineage: Eukaryota > Metazoa > Chordata > Aves > Passeriformes > Mimidae > Donacobius > Donacobius atricapilla. The sequence goes on along the minus strand of WBMY01002452.1, from coordinate 231,470 downwards.
ATGTATATATGCATCTATAATTTTAAGGGAATCTGTTTTTATTTTAAAGGAGTACTCTTCCCCCAGCCTAGTTGAATTATCATTGCACTCTTCAAATATTTTTGGGACATGGATCAACTTTTGTAGTGTAAATATGCAGTTCCTATGCAATGCACCTTTTATTGTGACTGCTGATCATAGGGCTGCCCCAGCTTAGAGAATGATAATCAGGGGCCTTTTAGAATATTTAAATAGCAGAAAGATTAGATTTTTCTTTCTCTTTTTCATCCAGTTTTCTCAGTGTGCGACACAATGATGGAATTATGAGAGGAGTAAGGACATTCTCTAATTCCCTACAAGGGAAGAGCTGTGTTTTTTGTTTTAAAGGGGCTTCACCTCTAAGACAAAGAGAAAAGACAGATAAAAATAAAGAAGAGGCTAGACAGTGATGCACAGAGAGCATAACAGGCGTGTCACCTGAGAAAGGCCCCTGAAATTCAGCAGGCTGCATGCCAGAAGGACTTTCAAAGTGATCCACAGCTCTGTGGTTGAAATCTTCCCTCCTGTCTCCAGCAGAGAAGGAAAAACAGAGAATCCTTCACCTTCCAGAGTTCTGCAGCTCAAGGGGAAAGCTGTGAAATGCCCCGTTCCAGTTTCCCTCAACTTCATGGCAGCAATAAAGAGAGCATAACCGGTAAAGAACTAGATATTGAACAGCTTAAAAAGACATATTGACATTGGCACATGGTTATTTGCTGCAGCATTTTCTGGGGTTTGTGCTGAAATGGAAGCCTTTTAATAAAACAGTTGATATCTTGCCTTAAAAAAAGGTGTAAAGAAAAGCCGTGTCAAACTGTGCTCTGCACAATATGTACGTGAATGAAGGGAAGAGTAATGAACAGGCTTGCCAAGTCAAACGAGATAAAAGCAAATAAAAAATGAAACCACAAAGCGTTGCTAATAACTAGCACAACACGGCCTTTCTTTAGCTGTGCAATTCTTTTTTAGGTGTAGATGTGAAAATATTTGTTTCAGCAGGAGTAAGAAGCCCCTGTGCTTTCTGGAGAAGCCTCACACAGGTAGTTTCCAATTACTGAAGCCAAATGCTCGACGCTCTTCAAGAAAGGGATTGGACAGTTGTAGGAAGAGAAAAATCAAATTAGGCAGCTGTAGAAGTTGGATATTTTAATAAAAGTTTATGTATCTCAAAAATTAAAAGTCCGATAGCAAGTCAGCCTTTAACTAATTTGTGACCTGCAGACATCTGATTTTATTGTACAGATTCTACCCTGATTTTCTAAGTTTTATTATTGACATCAGTGACTGATACTCAGTAAAATTATGCTCAATAAAATTGGCCTAATCCAGCATATCACAGCCTATAATTCTGTCTCCCTACTTTTTTTCCTGTATAACAAGCTTTTAATGAGGATAGCTGGAGTTCACAGGAAAGAACTCTTGTGGGTTGGATTGGAGGTGTTTTGTTTAGCTTTGATGGATGAATGGCTGTCTCTATCATCAGGCACAAGTAATAGAATATTTTATCATCCTCCTAGTTAGGTTGTCAACATGTGGTCCATGGCAGCTGCTGTGAATTCATACTTTTTCTAATAGCAAATATGGTAAATGCATAAACCAGAATAAAATTGCAGAGGAAATAACTTTCTTATGTATTTCAGTAACCAAGGTGTGTTGGGTGGTGGCTTGATGTTGGAGGGTCTTTTTTTCTGGTTGTTTTCTTTTTGTTTGTTCTCTTGTTTGGTTGGGTTTGTTGTTGTTGTGGCTTTTGTTTCTATTTTGTAACTATGTATGAGCTTCGCTCTAATAGAGAAAATAAAGATTTCCTTTCTGGTCCACAGCTGAGGACCAGACGTTTTGCTCAAATTGAAAAAATGTCATTATTTTTAATATATTTTTATCTTCCTTTGGCAAAGGAGGTTAGTAGAGAGATTCTTCTCAGTGTGCAGTCTGCAAATGGACTCCATCCAAAATCTCCTGAAGTCAATAGAGAAATGCTCATGCTCTTCATTTGATATTGGATCGAGGCTTATTTTCGTCTCTGACCAAGATTACTTTCACAATTCTGGCCTGTTTCTGGGTATTATAGATTTGTATGTTAATCTGTACTTACTAAAATATTTTAAATCAATTACAAGGGGGTAATAAGATGAAGTTTTCCCCGAAGGAGGTACAATTCCCACTGATTTTCAGAAGGCAAATATTTAATTCGTGGTTAGTTCAGGGTGAGATGGGGGTCTCATTTTAATTTTTTTTAATGTTTGTCCTTTTTCTCCTCATGAACTGACAAAATGAGCTGCAGTATTATTACTATGTATAGGGAGTGAAGACAGGGTTTCCATTAAGAATGATCTGTTACTTCCAAAAAATGTTAATGTTCCTATTTTTGCTTTATTATTCTTCATTACATAGTTAATAGAAATGGAGGTACATGCCTAATTGCACCCTAATGGAAACTTGTCCTTTTATCTCTGGTTCGGAACAGATCCATGGACAAGGTGTTAGGAAGAAAAGAACTTCCAAATGAAGGGTGGGATCTCCTTGAGAGAGCTCTAAGGAGAGAAAGCTGGAAAATTGAGTTGTTTATCACAGCTTTTCTTCCCTATCCTTTTCTCTAGTGACTTACAGATCAAAGTTAAGATTCACAGCTTGCATTTAATGACCTAATTTGGATTGTGGCTTGTATCAAAATGCTGAACAGAACACTTTGCATTTTCTGTTTTTATTTTAACCTTTCCCTGTTGAAACTATCCAGTAAACTTTAGATTGCTGGAATTGCATGCTGATTCCCAGCTCTGTATGCAGAGCAGGACTGTGTGTTCTCCAGCCATGCTCACAGGGCTGTCTTCTACTCCAATGTGATAACAGAAGAGCTAAGAGAGCTGTCCTTTATTTTATAGCAACTTCAGATAATGGGCTCTCGTGGTAATAAAGTTTTGCAGGATGGAAAGATGAAAAAAATTTACATTTTTAAGGGGAAAGATGAATATTTGCTCTTAGGCGTGCAAGGACCAGGAAATGGAGGCAACAGTTACCCTTCAAAATAAAGGATCCAGAGGTTGGTTTTGGTCTAAGTGAAGCTGGAGAATCATTGCAATGTTGGGTATTTTAATAGTTTATTTTATATAGGTGTTTATTTTGTATTTGTGAGGTTTCCTCTGTGTTATTCTCTGAAATCTTGTGGACTTTTAAACAATATATCTGTGATGTACACTCACACAGGTTCTAAATACTCTTCCATACAAGTGGCTGCAGAAAAACTGTGCATTTCGGTAAGATTGCAAAACGCTGACCACAGTGAATGCTTCTCTGCCTCTGAAAATTGATTATTCCACTCTGTATATTTTCCTAAACCATTTAAGTGGATCAGATAGTTATAGATATTTGACATGTTAAGTGGTGGTCTGGCTAGAACAGCACTTGTGTGAGGTAAGTGAATTGTTTCCAGTAAACTTGGCCTATCTGTATTGTTAATATGCTACCACCTGCCTTAAAAATGGTCAATCAATTTGTTGCATGACATTTTTGGATTAAGTGGGCTGTATGGATTAATTGAGTTAATTCTGAATATGTCATTGATTTTTTTTTTCTATGTGACTTGCTCTACTATTTTTTTTTTATTTTCAGTGTATAAAGAACTTATTATTGAATGCTTATTGCAAAATAAAATGAGAAAAAGCAATAGATAGTGAAATCTTTTTGCAGTCTGTCCTTTCTCATCATAGTTCCTGCAAACAGTTGTGCCTTGTCTGAAATAATGATTATTGCCAAGCTACGTAGGAAGCCAGAAATAAGGACAAGTTGTATTCCCATGGTAAATGAATTAATTAGCATTTTCAAAGGTTTAGTGGTTTACATCAGTAAATCAACTGGTGAAGTCACATGAACATCCTGATGAATGAGGATCTCCTTCCCAAAGTTGTAGCAAGTATTGGGACATAAGGAAGAGGAGTGGGTTTGACAGGAAATTTTATTTGAGCTGTTGATTGTATTGCTGCATTGCTGCTGTTCTCATTATACCTCTCCTCCTTGCAAAATCTGCTGGAGACATCATCCCCGCAACAGGTAGTGGTGAGAAAGGGGTGACTTAGAAAGCCTGAAATACTCCAGCCTGTCTGTCAGTGGCCAAAGGTAGCCTGACAGAACTGTGTTTGTTTCTGCTTGCTCACAGGGATAAGCTGCGATTTCAAAATAACTCGGGAGCAGCCAGGACAAAGTACAAGGGTTTGATTTTCCCAACATCAGCCTAAAGCCTCTCGAGTCAGGTGGATGTTTCTGGTCCTTTGGTTAATAGCTCAGTGACAGGAGATGTGGGACATCTTTTCAAATGCTGAGAGAATTGAATCTGAACTGTGTGTTCAGTCTGATAGTTTAAAAAAAAGTTACGTTTGAAGAGAAGTATTTGGTATTTCTTTTTTAGTTTTACACTTAGCTTTGGTCTTGTCTGTTTCTCTCCTATATCTAGTCAGATTTAGGGTCACAAATATAAAGGAGTGAGTAAACTCTTGATGACTTCCATGTGGGTTTTGCTGTTGGAAAGACATTTGGGTTTGCGGGAGAAGAGCTCCATGGTGCAGGGCTGAAATCATTAGTGCTGAAGTCTATTGATCTGCCAACATGAGCTGCTGATGCAATATCGAAATAGGCAAAATATTTATGACCTGAGCTCTGGCGTGCCCATCTGACTCATCCTGCTTCGCAGTGACATTTGAGAACAGAAATCTCCAATTTCTCAAACATGTTACATTTTGTCCTGCAGCTTGAGCCCTTTATAAAAGGGCTGAAGAGATGTTCTTAATTTATTCTGATAACGGGAAGTTGCCATATCTTATGACATCTTTAAAAAGACCAATCATACTTTTAATTGCTTAATTAATCACAGCATGAAAGGGGAACAGCCTTCAAGGACATTCACTTTTTTTTTTTTCTCTTGCCTACAAAGTTTAGTTGGCTGCTTTATCAAAGCTACTTGTTTGATAGCAGAGAGTGTAGCTAAAACGGCTGATCAAACAAACACAAGATCATGCCTGACACTCTGTGTGACCTCCAAAGCCTGGTTAGATATTTCTAGCCTACTGGTGTGGATGAAAGCCCATTCCCCAAGAATATGCCTCTCTGTTCCGGCCAAACAGAGATTAAAAAAAAATTCCCACAAACCTAAAATACAGCAGAGGGCCTAAAAGCAGAGCTGGGCGTCTCGCCAAGTGGGGGAGATTCAGGTTCTCGGCGCCGGTCAGCGAACCCGTTCCTCCTCACCACTGAGAGACACGCTGCTTTCTTTGTCACACAACCTGTCTCGTCTCATTAGCACAATGACTCCAACATGCTGACAGCATGTAATGGTTTTCACTGCCTGTGCTGAGAAGCGCTTTTAAACCAATTTGCTGTTTTGTTTGTCGGCGGAGTGCGGCTGCTGCTGGCCGCTGAGGCCCCCGAAAAGTTATTTGTTTGCCACGATTCCTATAGGTAAAATAGGAAGCTGTGGAGCAGATGATCCAGGGCAGCAGTGCTGCTCCTTTCCCTGGGTGTTAATGAACTCCCACTCGCTCCCAGCTGGTCGCTGGGTGCAGGGAATGCATTCAGGCTGAATCCACTGTGCAGCGACTCTACAGACAGCCCTGCATTGGTGCTTTGTTCCCCTGGAAGCTGCTAAAGCATGGCTAATTCTCAGAGCTGAAAGTTTAGCATTTTCTGAGTGTGTTGTCTGCCCTTCATAAAGGTATTTAAATGTTAGGCTTCGTTCTTGTCATTAATTGTCACCTACTTTATTGAGCACATTTAAATCTTTTTCCCCGTAGTGTTAATGGACTGACCAAAGCTTTCAATGAAAGTCTTGCCTGTCCTGTCTACTTATTAATTATTATTAAAAATAAGCTCACCACACAGCAGCCTTAAATAATGAGCTCTGTATTTAGTGGTGACATAATGTTTGAATGTTAACATGCATTCAGGGAAAAAAAAAAAAATGTTAAAAAGGGAATGTTCAAGCATTTTTAAATGGTTTCATCTCTGATAGTGAATAGCCTGTAAAGAGCTGCTTTAAAACAACAGCAAGTTTTTTCACATTATTGCTGCTAGATTTAACCTTCTGTCCCCTTTCTGGACTCTGTATCTAACATGAGACTGGCACGTCCTGGGAAGCTGCTGAAATTCTCAAGTCCTGTGGTAATACCTTGGCTCATTGGTGCTGGATGATCTTTGCGCTGCTGCTGTAAGGAGCAATCACATGGCCCAAGTTAAGCACAGTCCTGCATTGTTCTCGGGCAGGACTGGGAATACTTCAGTTCTACTCGACTTCACGTAATTGATAGGAGAACAGCTTGTATTTTTTTTTTTTTCCTCCACATAACGCTAAAAAAAGGCCTTGTATCAATGTCCTGATATCAGTGAACATTTTGAGTATTGATAACTACCATGAAAAATTAAATCTTTGTGCATACTCATGAAAAATGCCATGAAGTCAGTGGATTTTTTTCTGGGGAAAGAAGAGACCAGTTGTAACACAGTTGTATTCATTTTTGCTGAGGAAGGATTTGTTTTTAAAGTTCATAACACCTCATTTAGGCCAAAGAATTCCACCTCACTCATATGGCTACAAGATACCTCAGGTGGTTGCTGTGGACTTATTTGTGACAAAAGAATTGAAGCGTTCTCCTAAATTCTGTATTTGAAGTGTTTTCATTATTACTCTGAAGTATCTGGAGACACTCTGAATTTCACTTTCATTATGATGTGAATTTATTTTTTAATAAATAAACCTCAGTGATGAACCTGCAAATAACAGGCAAGAAGTAATACTTGAAAAATTGAATTCTGAAAAGTGATACAGCATTTTTTGTCTCGATATAATTTGTGTATTGGGCTAGATATTTTATGTATTTGATTTATTTTCTTTTGAGTTAATTTTCAGAATTATGTTTTGATCGGAGGTTTGCAAGGCTACTAAGTTTGGAAAAGTAATGTTTGTTCACTTCCCTGGCAGACTGTAGATTTCTAAGGGCAGAAAACAAATATCCCATTTGGACAGATGTGGGCTCGACATTTCTGAGCCTGAATTTCAGCTTGCTGACCATTGCTGGCTCCTTTCCCAAGGGAAAGCTGTCAACAGTTTCTCTTTCCAAACCATCTCTCTGCGTTTCTCAGCACAGGCTCAGCAAACAGTGTTCCCTTTGCCAGAACACCTGTCCCAGGGGTTGTTTCCTATTCCTGACCCAATGGAGAGCAGTGTCAGTGCCATGGAGCAATCACAGACCTTTTTACACAGCGTGTTCTAAAAGGAACTGCTGGGATTGTACATAAAGCTTCTTTCCCTTCTGACAGCTCCATGAAGTCAATCTATTCCGTGTCCTACCGTGACAGACAGACACGTGCCCAGCTCTCTCCTGTTCCCTGAACCTGCCGGGATCACAGGCACCTGCACAGCGCCAGGGAGGTGAGTGGAGCCTCCTGGCAGCTCCAGTGGCTTTGGATTGATCGATGTGCAGCCTTCAGACCTGCATTTCAGCCTCCTGCTTGGTGCTGCTTTGAGAGCTTTCAGCCTTGGGTCACGCACAGGGTTTGTCATGTGCAGGGACTCTGACCTGGAGTGCCACTGGCTGCATTTTATTCTACGTTTGTGGTTCAGCTTCCTCCTGTTATTTGTAGCTCAGCTGGTAGCCTGTGGCTCCAAGCTGCTGTCATTTGATTTAACCACTCACAAATCAGCTAAGTCAAAATTAATTAATGAATTCCTGCTTCCTTCCTTCTGAGCTCTCCTAAATAATTCGTTTTTAATTTACTCAAAGTACTAAAAACATTTGGCTTGACATTATTTGTCCAAGGTGACTATGAAAATGGGAATGCTCAAAATACCATTTGTACAATGTTCCTTTTGAAATGCTTGCATAGCTGTTTTTAAATGCCTGACTTTATTGTAGACAAGGGGGAAAACACAGGTCTTAATTTCAGAGGTGGTAGAAGATGAATAAGAAATAAATATGACATAATATTTCTGTCCCCATGTGGTGAAATGGGTCTTAAAAAAAAAAGAAAAAAGTCCGTATTAAAAGTTGGATCTTATTGAATCTCCTGGAATTAAAAACACAGGCAGCAGAAACTCATCAGAGCTGAAGCCTCCCACTATCCTTCTCTGTGACATACCACCAGTAGAGAATGCACACACCACATCATCAAATAAAGCTCGTAATTGTAGGGTCACTACAAATTCTATTTTGCTTTTATAGAATCATATTTCTTTAAAGGAGGTCAGAAGAAATCCACGCGCAGCAGCAGGGGAGCCTGTAGCTGCTTGCATCTTGGGTTTTGTAAAATGAACTTGACCTTTCAGTAGTGCCAGGATGATTCCTGTGATGCACCAGCAGCAGAAGAAAGAGTAGCTCAGGAAATATTAAAGGAACTTCCAACAAGGAGTGAATATGAGCTTAGAATTGCACTTGGCCCCCACTGATTTATTTTCATTTATGTAGCAGCTAAATCACAGTTTGCAACTGTAATTTTTCAAAGGCAATTAATAGCTGAAGTTACTGAAAGATGAGCCAGGTTTCCTCGGCAATTTGACACCTGCAGGTTTTTGAAGGCAAAGGTTCCTAATCCAAGCTAGGTCAGCACGGCCAAAGGCTGCTGGACTCAGTGCAGGTTGTGTTCTCCTTTGATTCTCGTCTCATACTTCGCTTTTTGGTCTACCTGGAGATATTTGCTCTAACTTTGTAATCCTCACTATGGGCAGAAGGAAATGAGTGAAAACATACTTAAATATGAATGTTACTTCATAATACTTATGTTAAAACACATTCCTTCACCTCTTCACCAGCGCTTTAAACAGCTCTGCACGGATTTTCAGCCATGCAGAAGTTGGCAGTGGAGGTGTGGATGCTCAGTCTGGGTTTGTCTAAAGCACCATTTCTGGAGCATCACAGAGGAAATCTGTCTTCTGCAGTGGCCAGCTGATGGTGGCTGTAAAGAATTGTCCTGCTGAGTGGTGGGGCTGAGTGTAAACAGAGTGCAGCAGCAGCGAGGCGCTCACCCCTGCTTCATTTTATTCTATTTTACATGTACAGAAGGTAAAGATATTGAGATAGATGTTCAGAACAGCTTCCAGTTCTTCACAGCCAACGTCTCCTTCCCATTAAAAAGATCATTCTGTGTTTTTTTTCCAGATTTGAGCTCAGCCACTGCCGATGCCATTTCTGGTAAAGCCAAAGGGAGGAAGCTGAGCTGTTCCTGCTGCAGAATCCTGCTGTGTGGCGCGTATCATCAGTGAGGAGAGGCATGTCTGCCGTCCTTGCTTCCTGCCCAGCCTTTGAAGGAGCAGACAGGCACAGGGAAAATGAAGGGAAGCCAGGCCTGTGTAGGAACAGTTCATCCCTCTGCAGCTCCTCTAACATCTGTATGATTTCCCCCTGGAAAACAGAACATATGCTCATTCGAAAGGCTGTAACTCTGCAAATTGCCCTCGAACCAAAGATGTTGTAAATGACAGTTGTTTTATAGGAAATTTCAAAAGATTTATATTATTTAGTGTGCTGGAAGAAGAAAATTATGACAAAGCAATGGATTTTTACTTCTTTTGCTCCTTATGGACGTACAAATATTCTCTTCCTTGGGTATTTTGCAAATAGTTTCGAACAAACAATTATTATTTTCTCTGTAGGTTTTTTGTTATCATGAAACCTTTGAAAAAAAATCATATTTCTTTCTAACTAGAGATTGAGAAAGAAGGAAGATGTCATCAACATTTTTTCTTCAAAAGCCCGAAAAATTATAGAGAACATCTGACCAGTTGTCTGCAACCATTTTCCTTCAACTTAGGCCAATCTGAATCAATGATTTCCTTTCCTCATGCCACAGAGACAGAGCTCTCCTTGCTCCTGGCTCTCCAAAGGCAGTGAGGTTCTCTTTCCTCGCCTTGGTCCTTGCTTTCATCCCTAAAGGAGGGCTGGAATCACCCACTGGCTTTACTACCTCAAAAAGAAGCTGTCTGGCATTATTCAAGGGATACTATTGTACTGAGCACTGTCATTTTTTCAGGGTGGTTGCACATGCAATATTTAAAAAACGGAACAGCAATTAATTGCTTGTGTTATTTATACTTTTTGAAGTAAAAATAATTATAACTTTTACTAGGAGTAGTCCTTAAATAAATTTTGTGCTAATAACTAATTACTCAAAGGGAACTAATTGCCTGTCACAGGGATGTGCAGCATGAGACACTGCTTTGAGTAATAAATAGCAGGCTGTTCCCATTGACATATGCTGAAATCAGAGGCACTGAGTGATGAAAATTGTGCATCATAAAGAGAACAGTATGGTGGAAGTTCTGCAAATGTAGCGCAGGTCCTGAGCTGACAACTAGAAAACACAAACCTGCAGTGAGGCAGATTTGCTGTAGTGTCACCAAACGGAGAGGCGCCAGCTCAGGATTCGGGTGAGGATTCTGAAGCTGCTGTCAGAAATGTCAGAGCGCTGCGGGGGTGTCCAGGCTCGGACACTCAGCTCTTTGCGGCGCTTTCACCTTTGGACTCTGCGCTGAACTGCAGTGGTCTGAATTCTGTTGTCTCAGCTGGAGCTCACTTTGGGGTTTGTTCATCAGCCCCTTTCTGCCAGGAGAAATAAATCCCTCTTTGCTCAGCACTCGGGTCAGGACAGCAGTGTGACGCTACCTGAGGTCCCAGAATGTGTGAGTGCAATGTCTGGTTTTGTTTCGTAGCAGCTTCACTATGGGCTTTGTCTGCTTCAGAAAAGACTTCTGAAGGCCCTTGTCAATGTGAAACATGGTCCAAAATTTTAAAAGTTTATTGGGAAGGAGGATCACTGTTTTCAGAAACCGAGAATGTTCTTGTGGTGTGGGGGTTTTCCAGCATAATCTTCTGCTCAGGTATTTTGTTCTAAGTATCTGAATCCTATTCCCAGAGCTGGAGCGTCCTAAGTTCAAATGGCTGACTTCATGACTTCAGTATCAGCATGTCAAGAGGTTAAAATCACAAATCCCAAGTGAAAATACTGTGCAGGCTTAACACGTGGAGCAAACCTTGAGTTATGTTCCTAAATTTCTACAGAAAAATGGTAAAGACTTTAAAAGAACCCCAAAGCCAAACCCCACAAAACTCATTAGAAGGATTAAAAAAAAGTTGGAAAGCTGGTGGAGTTTTTTTTTTGTGTGTGTGCGTGTATGGTTTTTTCTTTTTTTTTTCTTTTTTTTTTTTTTTTTTTGTTTTGTTTGGTTTGGGGTTTTTTTTGTTTTTTTTTTTTTTTTGGGTAGAGCATCGGGTTTCTAGCCTGAGCACCAGAGTTCATCCCTGCATAGTGATTCCCCAGCAGAACTTCTCAGTGGGAACATTTCAGTTCACTGCTCTTGCAGTATTGTTACCTTTGTTTACTCTTGTTTTGTGTAAAAAGTATGTTTTAAGCTCAACATTAAGCTAATAAGTGTATGACTAGAAACTTGTAATGATGTATAATAATAAACTCTAGTAGAAATATGCATCTAGTCTTTAAAGAAAAAAATATATTGCCTGATGGATGGTGTAGGATGACCTATTTAAATGTTCTGTCAGATAATAGCTTCTGATTCAAAGAGAAATCACCCTCTAGGACAATTTTCTAAACTTTCTATGGATGAAATACTCTGCAAAATTGAGACTTTCCAGGACTATGGCTTTAATGTTTCCATAGTGCTGTATTTTCTGACTAATGCCTGCAAGGTATTTAGATCACCTCCTGAAAAAAAAAATCTAATTTTTACATCAATTTATATTTCTCTTGGGCTTTCTCTTTTTTTTTCTTTTTTCAGGGAAGCCTAAATAGTAGTGCTACCTTACCTTACTTTAAAAACCCTGTATGTCTTCTGTGACAGCCAATGAGATTATAGACTTACAGAGCAGTAGATGTTGGCAGAATAATTGAAAGCCTGGTTAGGTTGATTTGTATTATGTTGTAAGATTGCAGAAGATTAAAGATATCTCCCGTTCCCAGCGATATACCTGAGTTAAGATTTAAAGGTTAGCCAAAGAAATCACATTTTTTCCCCAGACAGGATTCTTGATCCAAGTAACAAAAGCACCACCACCCTTTTTATCTGCATTTTCAGCACTATGTCAATCACAGGAATGAAGTGCACAGATTGTAAAATAAGCCATTATTGTATTGTGATTCTCCTGTAATCTCTTCTAGAATGGCCTTGATAATGGCACCCTTCCTCTAGTTCCTAATAGTACTTTGTACATCAAATTCAATTTCTTTTACATTCAGATGCCTAACTCCATACATTTGACCTTGCATCAGATCCTCCACTGCTGAAAGTTTCCGCAACTCCACTGTCATGAAAATAAAAAAATAAATAAGTGTAAGTATATATGGAAAATAAATCTAGCATCCTATTAAAAAACAACACTGAATTTTATTTCTCAGTTACATTCACAAGGCAAATTTCACAGTAGTGATAAGGGCACATTCCTTGCTCTGCTCCTTGATTGACTTGCATCTAACTTTCCATGAGGATTCTCCCTGTACTAAATGATCTAGTATTTTACCTACTGGGTTTTTTTTTTTTTTTTTTAATTTGATGTTTTTCACTGCAATTTTTATCACAGTTGTTGACTGAACGTGTGGAACGCACTTTCTGGAGTCACATAAAGGTGCAAGCACCGATGGCACGGGGGCTGGCAGTGTGTCAGAGGTGCCCAGAGCCCAGCGGAGCCGTGTCTGAGAGAGCCAAGGCAGCGTTTGATGTGTAACCCTTCAACGAAACCCTGTGAGCTGTGTGAATAACCGCGGAATGAAGGAGAGAGGGGCTCTGTGTCATTATCTCCACATTTGGTTATAGAAATCCTACACAAATGCAGAGATATGATTAAAGCCACTGGGCCTCCTGCCAGTCTGTTTGCTCCTCTGCTTTACGTGGTCTTGTATTCCCGATTGCTCTGCCAGAGCTCCCGCTGCCACAAGTGGGAATGCAGGGAATATGCTATCAGGTAATAGAATTGTGGTGGTTACTCCATGGACTCTTAGTAATACATTTTTAGTGCACTTCTCATTAGGTAGAACACTGTCCTGTAAAATTTTCTCACCCTTCATCACCTGAGCTTAGAAGCTGCTTAGGAAAGCTGTGTGGATTTGAACCGTGGAACATAAAACTGGAGGTGAACCTCTGTGTTTTGGCATGTTCTCTATAATTTGCCATTTTTTTGATCAATTTGTACAAGCCGAAAAAATGTAAATGAGTAGGATGATAAAATTTTAAACAGACATGATGCACCATGAATGATATAAGACTGAAAGGACAGAAATGTGTAGTATTTCTCTATTCTTTTTTGTTCCTGCTGGAGGAACTCCCAGAAACTGAATATTTGTAAAGATACAGCTCTGACACATTCATACCAATACAGAGCAGTCTCTTCCTTTCCTCCAAAATCTGCAGACCATGACAAAGCCAGGAAGCTGCTGAGAAAAACCTTGGGAGTGCAAGAGACAAGCTGTAGGAAGCTGTCTCTACTATATCCCAGAGTGAAATAAAAAGCATTACAGTCCTTTAAAGGATGTCAGATACAGTTTATTAGGCGTACCGTCAGTAATTTGAGTTTTTTTGGAAGCACGTTCAAGATGATAAAACACATCTAATTGCACAAGGATTTGATTTGGTTTCTGAACAAATTGTTTTGACTGATTTACAGGGACCTAGATTTTCATTCAGATTTTCATTTCAGATTCAGAAAGAAATATGATTTGGTGTGTTGTAAGGCTACTACTGATTTCTTTAGGGTTTGTAGCTGTAAGGAGCAACTATGAATAGACAGACAGAACTGACAGTGCTTTGGTCTCCAATTAGCACTTTATACAGGTGCCAGTAAAAAAATCTCTGCCCTTTATGCCAGGAGAGGGGTGAAGGGAATCTCCAGAGAGCTGTTGGTGATCTTCAGCGGGAAATCATTCTTCTATCAGCCTGGAGGACACTGGTTAACAAAAGTTCCAAGATGTCCCTTTTCAGGTGTCAAAACACCCTCACGCAACTTATTTTATATAATTCTTGACAATAAATTCATTCTGCAGCTAAATAGTGCAGGATGAAATATCATTTCTGATAAACAATTTAGCTGACCACGTCCTGCCAGAGCTCAGACACAATGGCAGCTTCTGAGCCTTCATAGCCAGAATCCACACCTACATAAATAAATAAGTAAATAAATAAACACTGTGGGTTTTCCTTATAGTGATGCCTAGAAAATCTAATTTAACATTATTTGCATGTGTTTCACACCCTCTTCAAGCAATTTTTTTATCTCCATGCTGTGAGTCAAAGTCGATATACAGCTGACACTGGGAAAATAGTCTGGAAGAAGAGCAGCGTGTCAATTAGAAACCCTGGATGGCACGCTGGATGTACAGAGCCTTGGAAATGGGTGGCAAGCTGCATTCTATAGCCCTGCACTGTGAATAGCCCAATTGTGAGTAATCCAAATTTCAAAGCACAGGCTGGCCTGAGGAGGTGTGTACAAGTGATTAGAATTTCAAAGACCTCAGAATAAACACCAGCTCTTTGATGGGATAATTTATGCACGGAATGGCAGGAAGAGCTGTCTGAGTTGTTCTTGGAAAGTTCGCATGGAGCGGCGTTAATGTCTTGAAAATAAATTTTGATATTGGATTACTGGAATGTGAACACGGTTATTGGAGTTCACTGAATTAAGGCATTGACATTGTTCCCCTATGAAATATGAGTGGGAGGCTGTCAATACTTTCGGATTTGTGCATAAAGAAGAAGACAAATAGCACCAAAGAAAAGAAAGCATCATTGGTTCAGTAAAATTTAAGTATTTTCATGCCCCATGAGGAATATGTTTCAGCAATACCAAAACTTGACCTGCAAAAATGAGTTTGTTTTTTTATCTGAAGAGGGGGGAGAAAAGGTTGTGCCACTGTGTTCATCAGCCTGCTTTTGGGATATCTCCTGGTTTTTATCCGTTTTCTGTCCATCAGCCTGCTTTTGGGATATCTCCTGGTTTTTATCCGTTTTCTGTCTGAATGTGAAGTGACACTTTCAGATCTGAGGATACAAAAGAGTACACCTAGAGCTACAATGCACCATCCAACCCATTTTCTGCTGCTTGGTGTCTGTCTGGTCTCACCTGTGTTTTTATGATGTTGAGCATCATATTGGAAAAGAAGTTTACAGAAATCAAAGTGTTGTAGAAGGTGTTAAGCTTCAGTGACTTTGACCTCAAATTTTCGGTCAATTTAGGACTATATTGTGTAACCAAGAGGTGAATGAGTTTTAGACAGGGCTCTGTAATGTTTTTACAGGCTTTGAAATCAAATTTCATGCTTCATCTCCCAAGAATATCAGTGATTGATACAGGTTTGAGAGGTGAATACACTGAGTGATGTTCACATCTTCCTTTTAAACTCTGGGGAGGAGGTTTTGTCAATGGTAATTCTACTAAAATAATGATTTGCTGCATCTTTCCAAGGCTAAGACAAAAAGCTGCTCATTTTATTCTAGAAACACATAAACAAAACCAGTTTAAGATAATAATAGGAGAACTTATATTATTGATATATCTTCATTTATTGAGCATCATTTAGGCCAGTTATCTATCAAGCCTAGCCAGGCTTTTGAACTTTAAAATCTCTTATCGCTATTCTGAACTTAAGGTTTCAACCCAGAAAAGAGAAAGGCATTTTCTTTGGAGGAAGCTTGAGTCCTTGTGAGCATAACGAAAGAATATCATTTTAGAAGGCAGACTAAAAAGAAATTATTGATATACTTGCCTAATGGTAATAACATTTTCTTATGTTTCTCATGACCAAAATTTGCCAGAACGTAAAAACAGAGCATCCATAGAAAACTAACAAACAAATGAAATAAGGAAAGTCTTTTTTCAGCGGTGGAGCTCACTGCTATAGGATATTATCCAGCTGAACTAGTTAATAGACATACACACGCATCAAACCCTAAATAATCGGGGCAAATAAAAGATTTTTTTTTACATTTTTTCTGTTGTATTAATCTTCGTGATCCAAGCTTTGTAAGCACGTCAGCCAGTAATTTTTTTGTGTACGATTCTATCTCTTTCCCTTTATGTTTTAAGAACAAAATAATGCCCAAATAATGGGATTATGGCCAAGACTACTGATCTGATGCAAAAAGGCATCTGTGTTCCTGCATCAGAAGTAGGAATTTCCCTTACAGAAAAGACCAAACCTTTGAAGGCAAATTTACCATGGGTATTAATCAGTGAACCTGAGATTTGCTTGCTTACTTAGATAATTTGACCTTAAAATTTTGTGTTTCGATTACTTTGCTTTCGGGCCAGTGTGTAGGAGTATGAAATGCACAAAGCTGGGGATGACTAAGGCAGGTATCTCCGGGTTTTTAATGAATCCACATTTCAGTCCCAGCATTATGCACAGATAACGCAAACGTCAGAGGAATTCCAGGGCGCTTCTCCTCACAAAGCAAGCCCTGTGTCTCTGATGGAGATGAGCCAACATGTGTTTTGGTCCTGATGAAATTCTTTTTGTCAGCTCACTAACTGATGAATAATTTAGGCCTTGAAGAATACAAGTCAAATGATTTGTGTGAACTGATTCAAAAAAAGAGGAAACACAGCCCCCCCTTGAGAGACTGATCCTAAACAAGTGTGAGTGCAGGGGGAGGCCATTTCAAAGACAGAGGTTGACATATTTTTAAACAAAAGGTCAGTGGGTTTTGAATCAAGGCAGGGATCATGCTGCATGTGGATTTTGGAACATCAGCTGGCAGGTTTTAAGTTTTTAGATGCGTATTTCTATCCTGCTTTGCATCCTGTCCTCTTGCAGAATGCCAGTTACTGGAATGCTGTTCAATGAGAGGACAGATGATTTTATTTCATCAGCTTGAATTTGCACACTGAGAGTTTTTCTTCTTTCATAATAGCCTTTGATTCTATGTTCCATTTATCTGTTCCAGAGGCAGGATCCATCAGCTGTGCAGCACAAGCATATGTGCTTTATGTGCCATCCTGGCACAACCTTGGCGTGTAGCTTTCTACATTATAATGGGGCCTTAACAAAAAGAGTTGAGGTGGTTATATGTGCAAGGTTTTTCCCATGTCAAAAGAGTTCAGAACAAAGCTCAGAAGTTACCCAGTTCCCACTGGATTTTGTTAGGAGACAACAAGTATTTCTGCTGTTCTGAAACTGAAACAATTTAAGGGGGTTAAATGCATATACACAAATATGCAAATAAAATCTGCAAGAGTGGGTAGGAGGGAAAGAATTTTCCCTGAAAATGTTATGGACAGGTTGAGAAGGAGAGACTAAAAAAATCACCTTCAAAACAGAGGTGCCTGCACAGAAAGCCTAGAGCAGGCATGTGGAGGCTTGGATTGGTAGGTGGAGATTTCAGTTACTGTTGATGGATCTTCACTTTCACAGTGACAATAAGAGAAGAGCACTTTTGGGACTGGCACCTAAATGTTCAAAGGCTCATTTAAGCATCTAGATGTCTTATTAATAGACTCCTGTTGCACACATTATAATTCCCTCACCAAGTACAATATTCCTCGGAGGTTTCCTACGTGTGAGGGCTCTTTCTGTGAAGGTCTGCTCAATACAGATGGCTCATCAAGCAAATGGCTTTCTTGAAACTCTTCAGAGATTTAATAGGAATGGGAGAATAAAGGCCATGTTCAATGACTATTGAAAGTTACAGACCAAATTATTGTGAGGTGAAGGGGAAGGATGAAGATGTACCGTCCCTGTTAAATATGCTGGATAACTTGGAACTGTGGCACTTTCCACAGAGAGGTCTGGAAGCGAGCTCTGAAGTCATCTTAAAAATGGAAGTGGCAGGGCCATTTCCTTTTGGAAATGTGGCATTAACTGCCTGGTTTATTGTTTCTTTGGTTTGTTTTTCTTTCTTTTTCCTGTTTGTTTTAGGACAACAAATCATTCAT
Organism: Donacobius atricapilla; assembly: GCA_013397315.1. Lineage (NCBI taxonomy): Eukaryota > Metazoa > Chordata > Aves > Passeriformes > Mimidae > Donacobius > Donacobius atricapilla. The sequence goes on along the minus strand of WBMY01002452.1, from coordinate 213,543 downwards.
AGGTCGCTGTTACAGAAATACTTTCTATATGGAGTTATTACAATTGCATGTTCAAACCAGATCTTTAATAACTCACCTTTTAAAACCAAATCCTGAAACTTACATACATTAGGAATCATACACTAAAGAGAAAATCCTGGATATTGCAGCCACTCCTGCCTTTGCTCTTACAACATATCTTTAGAGAAAGAAACGTGACCCAGGTAAAGGTCATGTAATGATTGGCTATGATTATCCCTTCAAGGCTCTGGAAATTACTCACAGACCAAAATCTGGAATGATGTGAGACATCACTGTAGAGCACAGTAAGTAAGGTTTTGTTTTTATTTGGAAGTAGGCAAGAAAATTTAAAAGCGGTTGGTTTATTAAAATCAACAGCTTTTCTTGCTCGGCTCTGTGAGGTAGGGTAAATATTTACAGAAACATCAAAGCACTGAAAGCTCCTCTGTAGCCAAAGTGGTGTTCAACAGAAAAGGAGTATCATTATCAGTTTCTAGTTTGACAGAAGAAAGGAGTTGTCCCACCTTTGGTGTCCAGTAGAATTTCATTAAATGGATCTCAGGGACCCTTTTAAACATCTTGCAGCCAACAAACAAGAAAGATAAACATCTCTCTGGCTTACAAGGTCAGATTGTTGACACACTGATCTTATTTCATAATCTTTAATAGACTGTTCCCAGTTTAATTGGACTTTTATATCCTCATACCTGCAGACACTTTTGCTCAAATGGCATCACTGTCACCCTACACCATCTGTACATATTGCCAAAGGCTAAATTAAAATCACAGCTTTTTAAATATTCTCTTTCCATATTACCATTGCATTCAATGCTAACTCTCATTTTAAAAGACAATAAAAACATGAAACTGCAAGGTTCAGCTACAATTTTGTACTTAACACTACAGTATAATTGGGGTTTAGAATTTTGTGCAAAGTGTAATGACTGAAAAGGCCTATTGTATAGCAGCTAATCATGTAGATGTGATAAATCTCCTTCTCCTTGCATTCAAAAAGCTTTTTTTTTCCCTTGATATTGCAGCAAAGAAAGCAATTAACAGATTATCATTTTAATGGGCCACAATTAAACCTGTTTCAAATTAATACTGTAAGCAACTGTCTGGATATATTGGATTTTTTATAAGAAAAGACAACAAATGTTTGTTTTTCAGAGAATTATCATGGTAATACTGAACTATAGCAAATGGATGCAGTAAACATTTGTACCAAACTAGATCTATGAACATTAAAACTGGATAATATCTTAAAAAAAATTATTTGCTCTTGCCAGGCTTCATTATAAACAGATGTTAGGATGCCCTTCTTCCAGGGTAGAAAAGTGCTTGATGCCTGATAGCGCTGCCGAGCTTCGAGAACAGCTGGCTGCGGAACCGGTGGCACTGTCACCTTCATGGTGACGCCTCTTTTCCAGTCTGTTCCAGTGATGTCACGGTAGGACATGAGATGGATTGACTCCATGGAGCTGTCAGAGGAGAAAGAAGCTTTATTTACAATCCCAGCAGTTTCTTTTAGAACACGCTGTGTAAAAAGGTCTGTTATTGCTCCATGGCACTGACACTGCTCTCCATTGGTTCAGGAATAGGAAACAACCCCTGGGACAGTTGTTCTGGCAAAGGGAACACTGTTTGCTGAGCCTGTGCTGAGAAACGGAGAGAGATGTTTTGAAAAGAGAAACTGTTGGCAGCTTTCCCTTGGGAAAGGAGCCGGCAATGGTCAGCGAGCTGAAATTCAGGCTCAGAAATACCGAGCCCACACAGTGAGGTGTTACAAAATCTGAGAAATTTTGCCACAGGATGTAGGTGGTGAGAAATGCTCATCTGTCTTAAGAGTGGAGTAAAGAATCTCTGTAGATGCACAGTGGAGGTGAACTAGGTCAAAATTCTGGCTGGAGTGAAATTTCCTGCTAGCCTTGATTATTACCATGTCCTCCTGACAGAAAAGGCTCGAAGTGAGGACAATAATTTACGCGTTCTGTAAGATCAGGGTGGATCCATACTTGTCCTGCTCCCACGCTGTAATTAGAACACCCGAGCCAGGAATCAATGCTTTCTGCCCAGGACTATGCAGAACACTGATCCTCCTGTACCTGGGGTGGTGACGGCACCTTGCACATTGCACATCCTCTGCTCGTCATAACAGCAGTGCTGGATATCGATTTCCTGGTGCCCACACAGGGACCAGCCTCACCTCGAAGCAGCCTTGAAGAAATGGTTCAGCATTTGCAGCTCCAAAGAACATTCTTTATTTTATGGGTTGGATATGGGAGGACATGAGTTTCAAAATTTGTCACAAAGCTTAGCTGAAAGTGTCTCAAAATTTGTACGAGGAATGCTGACGTTTACTTAAAAAGCTGTTTGGCATGCTCAAAAAGGAGAGACAAAATAAAGGCCTATAAATTATTTTATTCAGCTTAATAAATCCTTGGATTTATTTTCCTGGTTAGAAAGATGTTTTCAGCATTAGAACCAAGAATTTTTCTAGACAGTACTCTTAAGAAGAATAGGATTTGACATGTTCAGACAAATAAAAAATGTAAATCTTTCTCTTCACATCAATTAGTTGGATAAGCACTGCAATATCCCTTTCTTCACAGAATATTATATTCTTCAATATATTTTGAGCAGTCTTCTAAGACAAAAGAATTGTTTTTGCTATTTTCATAAGAAAATATAAAACGGCACAAACTCAGTAATATTTATTGTTTTTTTCCAAAGTGTTAAATATGAAGAGCTCATAGAAGTACAAACTAAAATCAGTAGTGATTCTTCAAGGGGACACTAAGCTAAAATCCTCACTTTAAATAATTTTGCAATTGCTACAATGAAGCCAGTTTCAGCACTGGAAATTCCAACCAATAACATTTTCCTAACCTTTTCTTCCCTTTTCAATACATTTCTTGTCTTTTCTCTCAAAAAGTGTCATCTGCTCTTGTTCTGTGGGCTCACAGACATGCTCTGAATTTTGCCTGACCAATGTTTCTCTCTCTCTAAGGATAGTACAGCTCATAGGGCACCGAATTAAAGCTGTGGATTCACAACATATTTTGGAGGAAAATCTGTGTTAAAAATTAAATCTGGTCCACCCATTCTTTTTTTCATTGTAATCAATTCATAATCAATTAATAAGTTATTCTGCCACCACTGCAGGGCTGCACAATTTGATGCACACAAAGCACATTTTTCTCCTTTATGTAGAGATGCTTCTACAAAGGTCCAGTGAAATGGAAAGTTGAGAGGACATAGGAGTATTTGATAAATAAAATACACATTTGAGCAACTGCTGCAGTGGAAAGGATTTGTAATTCAGAAGACGGTATTTCAGGCTTTAAGGAGGATAAAGAATAACATAAGAAGGAAATATTTTATCTCTTTGAGAAAGTTGACAATCTGGAGAATCACCGCAGAAGATCAAATACCAAAATAATTGGCCTTCCAGAGTGCGCTGAAAGGCTTGACTTTTATAAAATGCATTCACTCTTTCCTTGAAGATCTGTCTGCAAGACACAATTCATATTCTTCTAGTTACAAAAAAAAAGCTCACCAACCCTGGAAATGGTAAGAATGTGAGATTACTTCATGCAAAAATGATTTAGTTACTGAGATGGGGGGTATGGATTAAAACCAGCATACTGGTGAAGGGAAATTCTATGAGGAAAAAGAGGGAGACAAGTCTAAAAGTCATCTGTTGAAATGTCTGGAGGGTAAAGGAGTTTTAGGTCCAAGAAAGATGAGTGCTCTGATACATCTGGCAACTCCTGCCTACGCTGCAAATGGATTATGAAGGTCTGGGGCTTTTTTCACTTACCAGAGATACAAATGAACTGAAGGCTAACTAAGGAACTCCTGCTTAAGGCTGAATTTATCCCATTTTTAAACTCTGTTGAAAGAGTCTGAATATGAAAACCATGGGATCCCCCAGGGGAGTTCGTTCTAGAGTTGCTTTATGCCGATTTTTCAGAACAGATAATACAATACTCTGTTGTATTAAGACAATAATGCTTTTTTCTCTAGCTTTATCTAAGCTTTAGAGGGATCAATAGTCACTTAACTGTCTGACCATTGCCCTTCTAGGAAACAAATGTAGTAGGGTTTTTTTTTTTTTTTTGTATTGCAAAGGTCACAAGGGGAGGAATCTTGAATTTTTTGAATTAATGAGAAATAAACTCCGTTCTTACATTGCACAGCAGGTAGTGCTGGGAGTCCATGTAACAAATAGCATAGGCAGAAATTCTCATGAGTGAGTATGAAATTTTGCATGAGCATAATGTCCTCATTAGCATTTGGACCATCTAGCATACAGATGCTAATCCTAAAATATCTTCCACAGTGTTTGCCTCATTTATGAGTTCTGGTAAACAGTAAATCCAGTGAATTCATTGTGTTTATACAGTAGAGGTTTTTAGATTCAATGTATCCAATTACCAAAGAGAATGCAGTTGGGAATACATTCTATCAGAAAAATAAAAGGCTATTTATTATGTTATTTCATGTCTTGCCACCATCTGTAATATCACAGGATTCCACGCAAAGAAACCCTTCTCCAATCACATCAGAATTTGGCTTATCCAGGTCTCAGTGCTCAGAAAGCCAAGAACCAAGAATGTCTCTGATGAAGCTGCCTTATGTCTGATTAACTGTGGATAAAAAATGATTTTCTAATATTGACATTTATACACAAACTTGAGGAAAATTAGCGAGAGTGTTCAGATTATCACAACAAGAAAAAAAGAGAAATATGTGGAACGAGATGCTCACTTGGCCAGCAAGAAGCCAAACTGGAAGGCTGTGTGATAAATGACATTTTGAAATATGCCCAGAAAGAAAAAAAGAAAAGGAAGAGGACTGTGTTGGTAACAGATATATGATCTCTGCAGAAGATGAAATTTGGAAAACATATGTCTACATTGCCTTTTTAGCTGAANTTAGTTTGTCTTTTTTGTGTAAAAAAACTTTCTTTTTTTTTTTTTTTTTTTTTTTTTTTTTTTTTTTTTTTTTTCTTTTCCCTAAGCGTTGAATTTTACGTAGCAGGACGCAGCAAACTGGGAGAGATTTTTTAGTCAGATTTAGCTCTGCCGTTGCAATAAGACTGTTCTCCAACAACAACAATACTCATCATCTATCTCCAACAAAAGTAAAAATTATTTTTGCTATAACTGCCGCTTAGAGTAAAAGAGCAGGGGCCAAATGTGGAAGCAGACATACACAGGAATTGAAAACTCCTCCTCTAGCTGTTTGTACTCCAACATCTGTAGTGCTTCTTCTTTTAGGCAAAAGTTGTACAGCTAATTACAAAGGAATGAGAAATATTATATGTCACCCTGATTTTTCAGCCTTCTCTTTGTGTCTCACAGTTCATAGTTCTTAGGTTGTTTCTCACACATGGGTGTTATAAACAGAAGCAATGTTTTCTTTAATTCAAGGCAGTTTACATTCCTTGTTTTAGAGCTATGGACAGCTGATGGACAGTTGTCCTGACCAATGGGATGGGGAGAGGTGTCAACCTTCTCCCCCAATCCCTCGCCTTTGTAGAAATACTATAAAATGGAGTCAGATTTTTAATAAACAGTTCATACCTTCTCACCTAAGTAAGTGTGTGTGTTTATGTGTCCAACAACGACAATTATGTTCTTAAGGAAGCTTTGTGTGATGCCTTTCTGGGCGTACTCTTGTACCTGGGAGCCTCAGTGCTTATCAGAGGATGTTGTACCAATTGAAATAAAAATTTAACTCTATTTTTAATAAAGACTGAGTGGCTGCAGCCTGCCTGTGAATGACAGCGCCCTGATTTTGCAGCCACGCTCAGCCATGTGATTGGGCAGAGACAAGCACCAACTCTGTTATTCCATTCCAGAAGGTCTGGAAGCAGGAGAGAACAGGGGGTGGCAAACAGGCAGCTCCCACCCCTGCAGTCTGGGCAGGGAGAGAAAGAGAACTCAGCATCTGTATCTCCTTGTCTCCCTTCCATAAACCCACCTCTGAATGCTGATTATTTCAATCTTGGGGAATAGGAGCAAGCATTTATTGCTGGTGTGCAATCTGCTTTTATTCAGGCGTGACAGCTTCTACTTTTTGGTGAACAAGGGGTATTTCAGACAAAGGAAAAACTCTTTTTTTTTTTCTTTTTAGCTGGCCATATAAATTCTCAATGTTTTTCATCAGCGCTGTAGACTTAAGGCAAAACTTTGGTAGTGCTAAAGAAATGAAATTGTGACCGTCCTGAGACTCATTATGTCGTGGCAGATTCTGCATCAGATGTTTATGGCTTCTATGGTCAGTTTATGACTTCTAGGTCATGCCAGATGTGAAGATAATTTATGATACTGGCTTTTCTTGCATAATAATCATGTAATCAGGTGATTGCTGCAAAAAAAAAGTAAGGAAAAAAAAGCTTTCACCTTTACTGTCTAGGGGATCAAAAAAAAATCATTCTCTTTTGCTCATTTATAGCTTTATTTTGTTTTATCTAGAATGCAACGATTTTCAAACCACAGTTCCTTTCTGTGGAATTTTTATGAAACTGGAACGCTATATTGTTCTTTGTTGTGACAGGTAATATTTCAAGTAATAAATTGTTGGTCTCTTTCAGCCTAGGTTCCATTCTCTCGTGATCTCACGTAATGACTAATTTAGTAAGAGAGTACTTAAAGTGTTTCTCATCTTGAAGATGATATTCAAAAAATAAATCTCTTATTTGGTTTCTACCCTGTTGATCATTCTGTAGAACACTTCCATTCTGTAGCAACTGTTATTCCACTTTGATTATTTTGAAAGAATACAAATAATTTCTGCTTGAATTGAATTAAGCAGGTTGTAAATGCAAAGTTTCAGTTTATATTTCACTCACTTATTTATATTCACAAAGTAATCTTCTACTCCCTGCATAATTCTGCAGTCAGTGAGTAAGATAACAATCCACATCAGGAAGTTTATTGGATTGTAGTTTTAAGTGTATCGAAGATATTATTTAAATTTAAAATTTAATCAAAATTGTTCTCTTACGCTATTTACATATTACACTATAATTTCTAAGCATAAATACGTTTTTTTTTTCCTTTGTAGGCCTTGGTTGGGGTAAAGTGAATTATTTCTGTAGTGACTGGTGTGGGGCTGTGGTTTGGATTGGTGCTGAGAACCGTGTGGATAATTCAGGGGTGTTTTTGTTGTCACTGAGCAGTTCTTACCCAGAGCCAAGGCCTTCCCTGCTCCTCAGCCACCCCACCAGGAGCTGGGAGGGGACACAGCCAGGACAGCTGACCCCAAGTGACCCAGGGGATGTCCCAGACCTTCGGCACCACGCTCAGCACACAGAGCTGGGGAGGAGGAGGAGGAAGGGGGGACGTTGGGAGTGATGGTGTTTGTCTTCCCAAATCCCTGTCCCAGGTGATGGAGCCCTGCTGTCCTGGGGATGGCTGAGCACCTGCCTGCCATGGGAGGTGGGGAGTGAACTCCTTAAACCACCACAGACCCACGTTCATTTCCAAGCACTAATGTTTTGTCATTTATGAGGCAACATTTTTTGATGCATTCTGTTTTTTCCAGGCATTATGAGGCAGCTACTCTTTCAATGTTAAAAATTTCTGCAGGGATATTTTTCTTTGTCATAATAATAATTCAAGAAATAGTAAACCCTCAGTGGAGAGAGACCTTGGAACAGCTCAGGGAGACCACTGCCAGGTGAAGAATTGTGAGGAAGGTAGGGACAGACAGATGGGCAGACCTGATAACATGTGGAAGAGTCACTGGAGGGGGAAGGGAGGAAGAGATACTATTTCATTACAAAGATTACATATCTAGGAGATCAAACCTCTAGGACAGCTCCTTTATTATCAAAACCAGGCTTATATTTATAAAAAATGTAAGGGGGGAAAGTGTTTA
>WBMY01002452.1:151079-198723 GCA_013397315.1 Donacobius atricapilla | reverse complement strand
ATTATTGTTTATAATAATTATTTATAAAGTTATAATCATTATTTATTCTGTTTTTTAAACCAGTAATTTTAGTAAGAAAATATTAAATTCAATAGGAAATCTGAAGCAGTTTGGATATGACATTCATCTCAGTTTAATGCAATTTCCATTGGTGATTCACTTGCTAAACTTAGAAATATTTCCATTCATTTGATTTTGCATAATCTGGTGATTAATCATAGATTTTCTATTTTAATATGGGAAAATTCTTTACAGCCTAAGTTAGTGTCAGAATTTATAAAGGTTAAACTGAATGCTCATTACAACAGTGAGTTGGTGCAATAAGCCCATAGAGGCAATGCTGCATTAGGGCACAAGATGCTCCTGAGCAGGCTTTTCATGAAAAAAAGAAATTCTTATGACAGCACTCTTATGACAGCACTTTATGACTAAATTTCATGAATATTTTTTACCTCAAACACATCTAAAATATTTCACTGTGTAATAAACACTTGTAGAATGTCTCTGTTGCATTCTTACCTCTCCATAAAAGGCACCACTGCCTGAGTCTGCTGAAATTTACCCCCTCCTGTAAAGGATGAAACATTAAATTTGGTACATAATCTGCAAGCTGATGAATTGATATATGTAGCATGTTCTCAGGAAAACTTGGCCACGGAGAGTATTTTTTGTTTTTCTTTATGTGTTTCTCCCCTCTTGCAGATGACGATGACTCCTGCAGATTTCTTTAGGTGTTGTTTTTTTTTTTTATTCAGCTGAGTATATTTCTGTGTTGTGGCAGATCTCGTTTAAGGAACTAATCATGATTTATGCTGCGATAGCTCTTAATTAATTGGGTTTTGAGGGCTAAAAGTAAAATTTTGCTTGTTTCTTTTTTCGACTGTAATGCCAAAATCAGCACCTTGATATGCCCTCCCACAATGTAATCTGTGTGAAACTTGCTCGTTGAGAATTGTGTCTTCATTTACCGAGTCATTTTTCTTGGTGGTAACTGCGCTGCTCTCTCTCGCTGTAGCCATAGTGAACACTGTAATTTACATTTTAAATGCTGTTCCTACTGCTTCCTTCCCTCCCTGCTGAAATTGGGATTGCAACACGACCCGACAGAGTTGACACAGGATTTCTTATTATGTCTCCTGTGACCTTTATTCTTCCTGCCTCTACCAGTGGACCTGTATCTCTCAGAGCAAAACAGAACCTTCTATTTTCAATGAAGCCTCGCTTTTTTTTGGTTTAAGAAGAGATATCAGTGTTGAAAAACGATGTCATTGACCAAGTAAAGCTAATGACAGAGAGCATGAGGAAGTTCTCTTTTAAGGAGTTAGTGGGGGGATGTTTATCCCCAGGTCAGCTCCTATTTTTGCCCCAGTGCCCTTGACTTTGCGCACCTTGCTGGACCTGCCTGTGCCGCAGTTTCAGGTGTGAGCCAAGGGTGCCCCACGGCGCTGCCAGGCCTGAGCTTTGCCTGCCCCACTTCGGTCAGGAGCGGAGTTAGGGCTGGGAGAGCCCCCAAATTCAGGCTAGTCAAATATTTACAGAAACAGCTCTACGCTCTCTCAATACCTCCAAACAGCCCAGCTGGTTTTTGCTTGCCACTGCCTTAGCAGCTTCACTGCAAAAGTTAGCCAGGAATTTTTTGATGTACACCCACAAGGGCTGAGCTCAGGGGTGCTTTTACACACACACACCTGCTCAAGCACTCCCCAGCCAAGGAAAGCACAGGCACCATTATTAATAATTATTTATATTTATAACAATAAATCACATCATTATATATTATATTATTATAAATTATATTAAAATAAAATTATATTAAATATATTAAATATATCAAATTGTATTATTGTAAATGATTTATACAATTATTATAAATGATATAAAATTATTATAAATTATGTAAATTATTATAAATGATACTATTATATTCTGTGAGAGCAATGATATGGGGTGAAAGCAGCCTCCTGTCCCACACATCCTGCATCGTGAGTGGCAGGAACTCCGAGCCCACAGCCTAGATGCTCTGGATCATTCCTCCAGTGAGCATTTAGGAATTCTGACTCCCAGGCACCAAAATTAACAGCCAGAATTAACCCTTCCCTGCCCACGTCTTGGCTCGTACTTCTGCTGAGCTTTACAGAACTATTCAAAAAAAGTCATATCTGGGATGTTGATGCATTGCCAGGTGCATAAATTGAGGGGAAATCGCCCATATTTAAATTCATTCAGCAAGCAGAGACTGAATCATTCCAACTCCAGAGATCCCCAGGGAAAAAAAACGCTTTTGGGCCAGGAATATACTGAGAATGAAAGGTTTTTGATGAGCATTAGTCATTATATACCTGCTTCTCTTAGTGCCTGGTGTCTCTCTCTTTGCTTCCTGCTGTGCTCCTGCTGTCCTGCCTTGGGGATACTCTTTAGCATAATCTGGCAGTTCCAGTTTTCTTCCTGTTCTGTGAGCAATTTCTTTTAAATCTTCAACAGTCTCAATATACTCAGTATTTTTAGTTCAAGAGGATGAGCAATTCCTAGGGAATTAATAAATGCCTCTTTTTGTTCTTTTTTTTTTTTTTTTAATTAGTCGTCTTCCAGATGCATTGAATAACTTTCAAAACAAGGCTTGTCTCCACTTAACAAAGTTAAATTCATTGAAGCACTTCCTGTTACTAGGAGAAATAGAATTACTGAAACTGAGCTAAATGCCTGACATCATTGTTTCCAGGGGTATAATCCTTGTTGTAAATAGTATTTACCCAAGATTTAACTTTTTTTTGTCCTTCAAAAATCGCTGGTTTGCTCTAAATATCATCACAGCTGTTATTATTATTACTACTACTACTAGTAGTATTGATAGTAATAACTACTAAAGTTGCAGTCCTGAGGTGCCTTTTTTTTTTTTTTAGAAAAAGTAAAGGCAAAGTTCAAGAAAGGTTTTATTTTTTGCAAAAAATGATTACAACAACTGAACAAAAATGTTGCTGACTGAATTTCCCTGTGTGGGTTCTTCAACCCACAGACTGGGTAGTCTGTAAGCCTAATATATTTCTATTATTTTATAAAAATGTGTCTTCTACAAGTGCTATTTTTGCTCTCCCTTAGGGATCTTCTGAAAGCTTCAACAGCTTGATGATGCTTTTTCTGGACTATTTAACTACTGTTATGAAATTTTAGCTTTTACTTGGAACCATTTTTGGTAAGAACAATTTAAATAGCGAAGTAGAAATGTTCTTTATTTCAAAAAATCTGTCTCTCAAAGGGAGGAAAATGCTATTGGACTGGTTTTGGTTCTGGAGTTTGTTGGAGGTCTTTAGAGTGTTCCCCAGCATTTGGTGGCCTCTGTCCTTTGAAGCAGAGCTGTGTTTGGGTTTTTATCCATAGTGTCTTCTCCAGCCTGTGCCATTTTGCGATCGGACTCACTGATCTCAATTTTTTTTTCCAGCCTAAATAAACCTCTGATTTTATGACCTAGCCATGCTAATTAAAATTACTGGGTCTCGTTGTAATGAGCATGATGTATCCACGGCACCAAAAAAAAGATGGATTCTTCTGTTTCCCCAAAGGGAAGGAGCCTGAACTGCCCCTCTCTGAGTGCAGTTTGCAGAGCAGGGTGGGTGAGGAATTGGTCTGTGAGTCCCTGGTTCTGCCCTGTCCATTCTCTGCACAAACCACAATTGCCAAAGGAGAGAGGCACACGCGGAGCTGGGACCGAGGAGGTTTTGTTCTCTGAAAAATGATTTGAGAATTGTCCACGTGTTCTGTAAAAATATGAAAATGTTTCTGAAGATATGGAGGGTCTATTGAAATGTAAATCTCTAGCTTATAGATGAAAAATTATATAGAGAGTGTAAATAATTTGTATGAAAACCTAATGAACTTTGTATGTTATTGCTACCTTTGTTCTCTATTTAAAGGTGCCCTGTGGTTCTGTGTTCTGTCCCTTTCACCTTGCTGTAAACACAATCTTTCAGAAATATAAATACTATTTTTCCCTCTCCAGATCTGTCAGTAAAAGGCTGGAAATGCATTTCATGCTAGACTCGCTTAATCTTCACTTTCTTTCTTACCTTTAACTCTTTCCTCCTACCGTCTGCCAACCCTTGATTTCATTCATTTATTTATTTATTTTGGGAGGGGCGGATTTGCCCTGCTTTACGCAGCTGTGGTTGTCACATAAATGTTTCCTTTCATCTTTAAGTTCCGAGTATTCTGCTCCTTTCTGAGGTCTGGTGAGAGCTTTACAATGTGGCCAAGTATTAGTTGTCCACGTAAGTGCTGACTCTGCCAAAGAGAGGATAAACCCACACAGATTTCATAACTCAACAGTTATTTCCCTTTGGAGTGTGACATCCTTGTTGAGAAGGTGAATCTGTGCAAGCAGCCAAGGCAGGCTGTGAGAGCCAGCACGGGGGGGAAAAGAAGATATCAGCGTGACACTTCTGCAGAAAATAAATTTGGCTGGTGGAAGAATAATAATGAGGAGGAATAAAGAGAGAAGTCCCCACCTCTGTCCTGCTGAATTAGGCTGAACTGTCTCTTGTGGAGTGTGCTCCTTGCTCCCCACTGCTGAAGCACCGTGAGTTCTGGAGCAGGAGATGAGGCTGGTGACAAAAAGGTTAAGAGCTGAGCACAGAGAAGGATCTGCATTTTGCTTAAACTCCCTGCCTTGATCTCCCCAGAAACACAGCAGTGCTTACCTACACAGAGGAAAAGCAGAAAACTTCTTGAAAAGGTTAACATTTGTTTTGTGCTAGCCTAGGCAGTCAGAGGTGATGGTTAAAGAGGTACAAAATGGCCCTTCCTGTTGTAAAGTTTTGTGTCATCTGTAACTCTTGCCACTCTTGACACAGGAGGAAAAAATCTTTTGTAAAATTCCCTTTGATCCGAGAGGGGAATTAACAGTTACTGGAAAAAGGTTCGGGTAAAATATAATTTTTTCTATGTTGTATCTTTCTTGCATTACTAATAGTTGCCAAGGAAACCAGCAGAACTCTAAAGTCTTCTGCTAGAAAGGCAGCTATGGTTATAAAAACAAGGTCATTTCAAACTGTGCCTGCAGATTATAAAAGTGCTGGTGAGGACCTGCCATGGGTTCTGCTCTGCATACTGGAGCCTGTCACATGTTCAGTTTCAATTTGATAAAAAATGTTTATCCTGGTCAATAGTAAGTGGATTTTATTTGGGTTTTTTTTTTTTGTTTGTTTGTTTGGTTGGTTGGTTTTGGGGTGCCTCCAAATCATTCTGATTTACCTCAGGAGAAATTATTGTACTCTGAGCGTGAAGGTTTCCTCTGGGGATTGTCCCATTGCTCTGGAGGCTTCTGTTAGAATCCAGGATCTGTCAGTCTGCTGTGCCTCCTTTTCCTGGGGAAAGTGGCTACCATTCAGGTTTTACCAACCTTTTAATACGATTACAACGGAACTTGTGGCTTCGAGCTGTAATTATTTTCCAAGAGGTTCAGCTTGGCTCTTTGCCTTTCATCTGCAAGGGCACTGTTTCTCATGTTTTACGTTGTCCACCCTTGTCAGGCACCGCTGTGAACCTTGGCACATCCATCATCAGGCTTTCAGGGAAAAAATGCCAACATTTGTAATAAATCTTTTTAAGGAACAAATGCTTATGAACTTTCTCTCCTGTTGAATTTACAGGTCTGACGTTTATCACCTCACTGATTTCAGCTAAAGCCTAAGGAGGAAATTGATTTAAGATGAAAACAGGCAATATTAGCTTGATTAGAATCATTTTCAGCTTCAAAGGACCCTCATGTCCTTCTGCACAAAATAATGATCATAAAATCAATTTGTGTATCTCTGATTCCTTCTTTGCCTTTTCTGAAGGTGATATTTTTTGCAGAGGACACATTAGTCACGGTGTTTTCCTTCTTTGAATAGCACTTCCATTTCTGATTTGCCTAAATGTTTTAGTTTCCAAGCTCAAATACATTTGGGTTGTTGAGACAATCAGAAGTGATTGACAACTGTGAAGACTCCTTCCAGAAAGTGCCACAGACAATACACTAATTTTTGGTCCTTAACCAAGATGTTTCTGGCTGTCACCAATCCCACACACTTTACAATTTACTCCTGGGTTTTAATTTTTTTTTTTTTTTTTTTTTTTTTTTTTTTTTTTTTTTGTGATGGAGAGGACAAATCTGATGCTTATTGGAGTAGCAGCTGAAAGCTTTCTGTGACAATTCATGTTGTTCAGTGTGACCAAAGTGTGTGCGGATGTGTCTTGCTACCGCACTCCTGGTTCTCCCAGGTATTGTTGGCAGCACCTCCTGGCATTTAGGAAGCTCTCTTGCCCACACTGAGCTCCAAGTCCTTCAGCCTCTGAGGCAGCCTGCTTGAAAAGCTCGCTGTCTAGAAAAAAAAAGGTGAGGTTGACACAGTCTGTGTGTTATGTTTGTAATTCTCAGCAGAGGGAAGTTAAAAGAACTTCACGCGGGCATCCATAGGCTTTATATTTTGAATAAAATGATTGGATTTGAAATTCGTACATTTGTTAGTACAATAAAAAGAGTTTTTAACCGTATTTCTGTTGATGACACTCATCACTGTTATATCTCAATGTTTTCCACTTGGGAAATGTCTTCAAAAGGCAGGTAAGTGTTGTTATTTCCTTATTGCAGGACGGTGAGAAGCAGTTACAGAAGATTCTGGTGTGACTAAAAACTTTGGGGGAAAGGTTGAAGGGACAAGCTACAGTTCTCTGGTTCCCCAGTGTGAGAATTTGACCTTCTACCACCAGTGAAGCATTAGAAATTATTTCAGAGAATAGTTGCTGGCAGAGGAAAAACTTTTCACACATCTGAAAGCAAACCACTCTGTCACAAAAAGTTCAAATGTTCAAAAGTTCAGTTCTTGTGGAGCATAACACGGTTTTGTCTAGACTTCTGATACTTTAATTTTTAACTGTTTAATATTTAAAGAAATGCACCCTGAAGCTTTTGCCATTGTGTTTTGATTCTCAGTGCATGTTCCTGTGAATGAACTAGTGCAATTTTGACTTTTTTTTCCATATGCGTTTGGTAATGCAGGCAGATTACAGACTAAAAGTTACTGATTGTGATTAGGTGATTTTAAATCTCAATATTGTTCTTATCAATCAGTTTTCTTTTCAGCACCAGATATTCACACATGTAGTCATTTTCTTTGGCATTGTTACTCTTTGATTATAAATGCCCCATGAGTAAGGCATTATATGAGGGAAGCACAGTTTACTTTGAGGACTGACATTCTTTTTTTCTCTACTTTGATTTTTTTTTTAATGTCTCAGTTTCCTTTACCAATAGTTATGGCTAGGAGAGAACTACTGTGACAGCCCAGTACCTAAGACATATCTTAATTTGCATGTTAATTTATCATTAAATAAAGTTAATAGATCTGAAAATAGACCCTCATGGGAAACACAGTAACTATTAATTATACAAACAATATACTCCGTCTCAACAGAACTATACAAATAACAGGTATTTGTCTACCAAGCACGTCTGAATGTTGTGTAATTTGATGAGGGACCAAGACCAAAGGGTTCCACCTAAAATATAGTTTTCCTTGCTATTTGAAAAGCAAAACTATAAGGGAGGAACTCAACTGAAAAGGAAGGATATTTTCAAAATGAAAATGTATTCATTTCAAATACTTCATTCTAGTAGAATCTCAATCCTTTCTGAATCCAGAAAACAGTCACAAAACACAGAGTGATTCTTGCACTTTTCCAGCACTGAGAAGTGGTTTGTGGTAAATCTTGATATATCCAAAAGATCTTGAAATAAATAAATGAAAGTAATCTCATTTTTTTGGTCAAAATTACCATATTTTCCCGCCTTGTCTATGATACAGAATTTTGCTGGGAGGAGGAGCTGGTCTCTTGGACTGCCACTATATCAGAACGTAGGTGATTTCTGCCATCCTACCTCGAGTAGTAAACATCTACATTATTGACTTTTTTTTTTTTTTTCATTTTTTGTCTGTTGGTGTTGCAAATCTGTGGAATTGTAATTCAAAATGCTTTCCTCAGTTGTCCAAGCTGCCAGATTTTAAAGGGCTGACACACCCTGTGTATACCCAGCTCTGATGTGCTGCATTCCACTGGACACTACAAAAAAAAAGACATAGAAAGAGGTAAATGAGACTCCTCAAGCAGAAAAAATAATCATGAGTCCCTTTAAGGACAAAACCTTGATCTCAACCTTTTGTAGGTTTTGCTCATGAAAATTCTAGCACTTATTCATCAAAAAGGACTTGTGTCCAGCCATTCCCCATGGAGACATGGCCCAGCAGTCATTATGGGAGATGAAAAAATTAATGACTCTGAATATTTTCAGAAGGCAAAGAGCATAGAGAAGGCTTTATTGGCTAATTCTTATACCTTTTATCAGGTGTTCTGATGCAGACTTCACATGACTGGTGAATAGGAACGACACCTCTCTCATCCCTTTGGTTAAACTAAAGAAACAGAACTAGAAAGGCAAAACATCACCTGGAGAAAGTTTGTTTTGAGAACGAATCAGTTGTTTACCAAGGTTGTTTTGAGAAGAAGCTTTCTGGAGATCTTTTTCCCTTGGGAAAGGTTAGCAGCTGCCAGCAGGCTCAGATCTCTCAGGCTCAGCAATACCAGGCCCAGAGCCCAACCAGCACATGGGGTCAGCTGTGGGCTGAAGCTCCTCCACATCAGGAGTCTGTGAGCTCCCCTTCTGCGGTGTCCTCACTACAGGTGCCCTGCTGTAGTGCGGGATGTCCCAAACCCAGTGTGCCAGATCAGCTCGCGTTCCTGCAGGCTGTATTTTAGTGAGGCCTGTCTGTGGGAAGCATGGGAGAGAGGCGGGCCTGGGGGATGCTAAACTCCTATTTTAACCTTAGGAAAGGCAGAATTCTATACCCAATAATTTTTTTTTAGCTCCACATGCGATCAGCCTCTCAGCCATACAGAAATCATGCCCACACATGAGGACACTGTCACTGCCCTGCTCTCCCCTGGGCATGCCCTATTGGCAGCTCGCACAGGTGTTTGCCCCTCTGGCCTGGCACCGCACTGCAGCTCCTATTATAACACCAAGATTACTTAAATCTCATGTATAATTCCACTTCGTGTCTGATTTAATTGTGTCATTTCTCCTGTGACCTTTGGTGACTACCACATATGCCAGGCTTGATTCTTCTCAAGGGTCCGTCTCTTTTCCATGTATGGAAGGCTCCCCAGTTGGTTAAATCTTCCTGTTAAGGGCTGCTCAGGGTCCACTGTCGGAGGAGTCTGTCAGGAACTGATCAGGGATAATTTATTGAGACTGTTTTGCCTGGACCTTGATTCTTTCCAGTACAGATAAGTTTCAAGATTTAGCATATATTTAGTGTTATTTTTATAACTGCTGAGAACTGAAGAGGAGCAAGATTAAACCCTTTACATTCTACAGTGAGTCAAATATTATGCCGTTTTTTGTTTGTTTGTTAGTTTTTCTTTTTTCCTTGCAGAAAAACAGGAGAATTTAAGTAGTTTGGGTACCAGGATCATTCTAGTTGGAAAACTCCTTATAATTTTATTTGTTTCACCATTTCCTAAAAAAAGCAACCATTAACTGATGTACTAGAAGCTTTTGGAGTTTAAAAATTATGATGCTTTATTTATGGCATGATGGCAGAATTTTTTCCCTTTTCTCATTGTGTGTCTTAATACCATTGCATTCCTTCTTACAAACTAGAGATCCAGACTCTCTAAGGAGAACACAGTGCTTTTATCATGATGTCAATTCTGTCACTAACAGCTCTCAAAATGCAGTGCAGTCATACGTGTCAAGAAGAATTATAATTATACAGCCTGCATCACAGTTCTTATTTTATCTCCTTGCAAGTATACATCAATATTTTTCCTAACCTAATGTCCAGAAAAGTAAGAATAATTGTCCTTTGCATAAGCAGATAAATCTGTAGCTTTATTCACAGCCTGGTAGTACTTGCATTTCTATTTTTTTTTTTTTTTTTAGCCTATAATAATTAGTCTTCACAATGGTCAGATTTTATCATTAAAAGTACACCCTTGATCAGTCCCCAGGCGCACAGTTTTACCCAAATATTTGATCCTTGGAAGTCTGCCAGTACTTTCAGACTAAAAGATTACTTGAAGTTTCTTTTACATAATGCATGCCAAATTGTTCTTCTCCTGGAATACTTACAGAACTATTTCTGCTATTCCCAGAGCGCCACTGAGTAATTCCTTACTGAATTTCTTACTGTGCTGAATATTCATGAAAACTTATGAAATACGATGATGTTTCTTCTAGCAGTGCTTTTTACAGTGTCTCACCCGTAGAGTTTTACTTTCTTATGGCTGGTTTCTTCCAACTGTTCCTTTTTCCTTCTAATGGTTGGATGATTCTTCCAAAGGATACGACTGAAGAGCCACGGTCATTGTCGAGTCCAGTCCTTTCCTAGCACAGGTGACAACATCTAATCCTTTTCCTAGTTTAGCAGACCGTAGCTTAAGCTATTTCAATGCCCTTATTTGATATTCCTATTAGAATATTTTCTCTGGAGAGTATTAGTATGACAGACAAACATTCAAACTGATTTTGCCAATGTCCAGTTCACACCTGGTTCCTTTGGTACACTAGGACAGAGTATCATCAAGACGTGGCGTTACCACTCCCATTTCTGTACCCCAAATTAGCTCCGGATTTATTATACAGTTTATTCAGAAGTGTCTATGATTTGCTGTATATTTTTTAATCACAGTTTTATAATTTCAGTGTCTGGATCAGTCTCATGAGGCAGTCTTGTGACCCAGGCTCTGCTAAGAACTCCCCTGGTGAGGGGGGAATGAGGTGATGAGGTGAGGAGGAACGAGCAATCAAGGGCTGTTCCATAGTCAGATGTAGTTATATTATTGCTCAGTACTTACTGCTATTTTTACCAATTGTGTTTAATTAGAAAATTTCAGTAAGTGTAGGGCATATACCTCAAACATGCATTTTGGTGATTGTGCACGAGGGAGACTCCTGCAGAAGAAGCCAGGATCACAGAGGACGTTTGTTCTTTGATTTATATCTGTTCATTTTCCCCAAGCTTCAGAATAGCTCAGTATCAGTTTCTCTTATCTCTGTGACTAGCTTGAGCTAGATCAAAGAACTGTGTATTTTCAGAGAATCTACATAATAGTTATAAATACACTGAGAAATTCCTATCTTGATGATAGCTTCTACCTTCCTGGAAAAATGCTAAAATGCTATTGAAAATAAGCAATATTGCAAAGAAAGAGAAGAAATAATAATAAAAAAGAGTAGCAGTTGGTACAAACACCATCCTCTCACCGAGACCTGCGCAGGTGTCTTGTCCTCTACACTACCAGAACCAACATCTGACTAAGAGTCTAAAATAGTACTGCAGTTAAGGAGCTCCTCTGGAGAACATCCGATAAAATAAAATGCTCTCATTTTGTAAAATGCTTGGAACAGTTTTTCAGATTCTGTCCTCTTCAAAGCTCATGCCAGGACTCAGGCTGCTTATGGGTTTAAGAGGAAATAGGACATGTACATGTCCAAAAAGTGTCAGGACTATATTTGGGTGTGATTCTGCAGGCGTCTGGCAGAGCAGCGGTGTTTTGTGCCTAAAATTGCTCCATCCTTTGCTTTTCTCAAAAGTAGCACTTTTCCAGTTCCTGTGCGCTTCCAGTAAGCAATCAGAGAGACTCTGGTGGGCCACGAAAATTGGCTCAGAGCAGAGATGGTCAGGCTGGGTGAGCTCCAGCCTTAGAAAATCACATAAAACCCTGCTGCATGGTGTTTTCTGACCAGGACCAGGTAAAATCAAGTCAAATGAACTTGGCACCAGGCCTAAATTAAAAAGCTTTAATTCTTGTCAAATGACTATTGATTTGGGGACCATTCCAAACCTTTGTGACTAGACTCTCTCTGGATCTAAGACCAGGTGCCTGGAGCCAGCATTTCTACCACAACTTGTCCCTTTCCAATTTCAGGACTAACATGAGTAAAATGAGGCGCTTCAGCATCTCCCAGTATAAAACTTCTAGTGTCTTCCTTGTGAAAATGATAAGCATGTGTTCTGTTTGCTGGCACAGATATATAGAACAGAAGTGATTCAGCATTTCCAACCTCATGATAAAAAAATAATTAAATACCCCGGAGTTTTTCCAGTTTCCTCAATTTCCCTTTTCTCCCCAGAAAATCATGAGTTGGAAAAATAACAAATTGGCTTCCCAGTCTCCTCCTCCTTTCCTTTTTTTTCCCCTTTCTTTTGGTGGTGGAGGAGGAAGAGTTAATTTGAGCTACAGTTCAGATAATTGCAGGAATTTAGAAGCTCCATCTAATGTGCTATTTGACAGCAGTGAAACCTGATCAAGGTTATTCATCCCTCTAACCATTGACCACTACATTCAATAAACATACAATTGAAAAATGATCACATCAAGGAATTTGTCAAACTTGGCCACAGAGCATGAATTTGAAGAAACAATTTGTACAAATCTCTGAAAAATTACTCTGTAAAAATGGCATTTCCATACTAAAAAACAATCTGCTTTTATGTATTCAGATATGCTCCTTAGAAATAAGGTCTTGTTTTGGGTTTGCTTCAGGGATGGGTAAAATACTATTTATGGCCAAGTTCAAAAGCAAAGATAGTTTATTTTCCTGACTGAGTTTGGTAAAGACAGCAGTCCAAAATGGGAGCTTTTCTGGTCAAAATGGAGACATCTGGATCTTCTGTTTAATTAAAAGCTTCTCCTGAAGTGTTTGTATAAAGCTCCAGTGAAATGTGTTTCTGTCCACCCTGTGCCTTTCATTGTGTCACTTTTTAAAAATGCTTATGGCAGACGGTGGACAAAGAAGAAAACAGGCAGTATATTCAAAGAAGGCAGAGTTAAAGCAGAGCAAAACCCAAGTAATTAAAATTACTATGATGTATTATGATTTTCAAAATTTGTGAAATATTTGCAAGTGTAGAAATGCATGGGATTAAAATATGGCAGTACTAATTTATGAAAAAACTTAATAAACAAGGAAATGAATAAAAGGAATATTATTTTTAATTAATAGTTCTGTACTGAGGGATCTCTTTATTGACTCCCTATGCCAACTCACCCCTTGCCTAATTGATTTTTAATACATTTTGTCCTCTAGAAAGAAATTGAACTGGAATGATATCCATCATGCTTATTTTATGCATCTTTAATAAATCAAATCATATTTATTAAGGTCTGCAATTATGTATGTCAGAAATGTTGACTAGATGTAAATAAAAGCCCTTGTTTGAATGTTGCTCTTAATTATATGCTTTTGATTTTCATGACTTGCTTTTTAGAAAACTGTAAAAAAATATAATTGCTAATGAATGTCTGTGCTAGGGTTTGATTATAGTTCAGCATCTCTTATACAACCATTTGAATCTGAATATAAATCTTCTCCATTGCTCTTGCTTGAGCACTAGTACCGAAATTCCTAAGTAATGCTAATATGCAGTTTTAGTTTGTGTCTGAAGTATGTTGGCACTCAAATTACACACTGAGAAAGACCTGAGCTGATGCTCTAAAGGTTGAAAGGCAGAATTCCTGGTTTGCAGGTGATTATCATGGTAGGACACAGAATAGATTGACTCCATGGAGCTGTCAGAACAGAAAGAAGGCTTTATTTACATTCCCAACAGTTTCTTTTAGAACACGCTGTGTAAAAAGGTCTGTTATTGCTCCATGGCACTGACACTGCTCTGCATTGGGTCAGGAATAGGAAACAACCCCTGGGACAGTTGTTCTGGCAAAGGGAACACTGTTTGCTGAGCCTGTGCTGAGAAACGGAGAGAGATGGTTTGGAAAGAGAAACTGTTGGCAGCTTTCCCTTGGGAAAGGAGCCAGCAATGGTCAGCGAGCTGAAATTCAGGCTCAGAAATATCGAACCCACAGTGATTTTAATTTTCTTTTCAAGACCATCAAATCTGATCAAACCTTACTGCCGCTGAATGTTTGGCAGTGGAGAAGTCTTAGTCACAGTGTCGTTAATCCTGTGCTCTGCCCTCACTTTTGCAGAGAACACACCAAGCCCAAACGTACGTGAGGAAGGTGTGGCACAAATGCCAAAGGTGAATTTTCAGCTTTCACTGTCTGCACCACAAACACACAGACATCACTGTGATGGGACCAGAGTGAGCCATACTGCTGGCTAGTTGTCCACAGAGAGCTGAAGTCAAAGAAATTCTCCAGTACATCATCAGCCAGAAGAGGCAGACTCCATATTAATTCTGCTTGCTCTTTAATTTCAGGGAGTCAGTTGTGAGCCTCACGGAGATGTTCAGGCAGGAGCTCTGTGTGATCTCAGAGTAGCTGAAGGGCATCAGATGCCCTATTTCTGCCACTGAGATGTGCCTCAGCATCCAAGGAATAGATTATAAATCTCTGAAAGCATTTTTCAGTCATGCATTTTTACCATATCCCTTAACCAACCACAAGATTTCAAAGAGCATAAAAATCACTTGTACCAGAGGATTTTGCAGCATAGGTAATACTGTAGAAACTCACTGTACTGTCATTTTGACACAAATAATTGGGCATGGAGCTGCAAATACACACAAAAAAAAGGAAAAAAAATTCTTTATTTCATGCTACCACACAGTATGTGTACTGTAGACTTACAATTGTAATAATCCATCACTGTCTGTCTGTATTGAAATGGAAAACAAAAAATATGGTGTTTGGACTGCAAAAAAAATAAAATTGAATACCTGTGGTACAGTTACATTATTGGGTTATATCGTAGCTGATATGTCTACAAAATTGAACTCTTCTATTGCACTGTAGATTTATAGCTGAGTAAATCAAAAGTCACTTTGTGAAGATGAGGACCAACCATTTTTTAGGTAAAATGTTGTTTCATCCTGAACAAATTGGGTGCATATTTATCATTCCCTGCGATGTTGCTTCTTACAAAATATATGCATTTCCTTTACCTTGTTCAGTTTGCTCGCCACAAAAGAGAGAGTTGTCACGGCAGGACACGAAATAGATTGGCTCCACGGAGCTGTTGGAAGAGAAAGAAGCTTTATTTACAATCCTAACAGTTTCTTTTAGAACATGCTGTGTAAAAAGGTCTGTTATTGCTCCATGGCACTGACACTGCTCTCCATTGGGTCAGGAATAGGAAACAACCCCTGGGACAGTTGTTCTGGCAAAGGGAACACTGTTTGCTGAACTTGTGCTGAGAAACGGAGAGAGATGTTTTGGAAAGAGAAACTGTTGGCAGCTTTCCCTTGGGAAAGGAGCCAGCAATGGTCAGCGAGCTGAAATTCAGGCTCAGAAATATTGAACCTGCAGACAGCTGCCTTGCTGATAGCTTGCAAAAAACCTATGCTTTGTATTTGTGCCTGGATTCTGCCCCTCTGTGCAGCGGAGGCCAATGTGCAGATGGGGGATATGTGTGAGCTCCCACATAGAGCATTTCCAGCTGGGCTGCAGCCAGAGGAGAGCAGGGTGGGAGCCCTCAGCTCTCAGTGTTGTGCCCAAAGGGAGATCTCAGTGGAGAAGAGGTTGCTGTAGGCACAGGCAGTGGTGCCTCACAGTGGGGGCAAATGCCAGCTCCTCCCTGGGAGGGGCATAAAGGAAGTTTTGCTGTCTCTGTTGCTGACATCATGACCCGATGGAGTTTCAGCTTTAGCCCAAGTGATCAGCCTCTCGCTGTGTTGCACGCTTCTGTCACAGCCTGCTCACTGCTGAGGGGATTGGGTTGTGATATTGGTGAGTCTGAGAGATTTTAGCCTGCTAGCAGCTGCTAACCTTTCCCAAGGGAAAGATATCTTCTCAAAACAGTCTTGGTAAACAACTATTCCTTCTCAAAACAATCTTTTCTCCAAGTAGTGTTTATCCTTTTAGTTCTGTTTCTCTAGTTTAATAAATGAGATTAAAAAGGTGTAGTTTCTATTCACCAGTCATGTTAAATCTGTATCAGAACACCTTATAAAAGGTAGTAAGAAATAGACAATAAAGCCTTCTCTGTTCTCATTGCCTTCTAAAAAATATTTGGAGTCTCATCTTTTTTTGTGTCTTACAACGACATTGGATCATAAAGCCAAGCTGTTCCAAGATATTATTAAACAATCTACTATATTGCCACTTTCTCTATATTGGCACTTTTTGCTTCATCAACGGAAAGGAGGAAAACTTGACTTGGGTTCTGATGAAGTGATAATGTACTTTGCACAGGTTTGTAAAAAAAATACAATGAATGGATAAGAAAGAAGTGACTGATGATTAGTGCAATAAATTTCCCAAGAAAACAGGGTTATCTAAACCAGTTAAAAACACATTAATCAGATACGTCACAGTTCTCATTTTCCTCGTCTATAACTTTGTTTACCTTTTTAGAGCTTCCTAGAAAATTTGCTGCAGTGTTGGTGGTCTTTTGCTGCTGAAAGAGTAGTGCGGTATTATTTCAACAGATTACTAAATATTTTTAATTTATTTCTTCTGCTGCTTCACCCTGAGTCCCTGACATTGCTAAGAGCATAACTTTAGTGAAATCTGCCTTTGCATCAGTGGTGCCTCTTTTCCTTTTTGCTGCCTGATGTGGCAGCAAAATGATGAGCTGAAGAAACAACATGCTTTAGTGCTTTTGGGAAGTCCTTGAAGTCGTGCACAAATACCACTTATTTTCTCCAGCATTTAGTCTCTTGAACATAATTAACCCATTGAGCCACTTGACAGGTTCTACTCCACCTACTTTTGAGTGTGTTTCTCCTGATGGGAACCTGTTTGCAAGATTCCTGTTACAACAGCGTATTTTACTGATCTGGGGGCACAGACTGCTTTGGAATATTTCAGATACCCTTGGGCACCGGTTTTGGCCTGGCCAGGAATTTAGTTACATAGCAAGAGTTCAGAGATGTGTGTCTGGAAAGCAAAACAGTGATCATTTTTTGGAGAGACTGGATGTTTGTTAGCGGTTTGGGATGACACTGAGCTAAGATTTTGGTGTGACTTTTTTGCTTCTTTTGTTGGTTGGGGGGTGTGGCCCTTTTTTTCACTTGCTTATTTTCTCATTGCAATATACCTTTTCCTTATATATATATTTTTTTGTCATGTCCCATTTTACTAGGCACTTCGCAGTGGCATTTTTGTTGGAAGGAAATACAACCACAGAACCTGTTTTATCTGTGGTTGTACTTTTGCTTCCCAAATCCCAGCCACAACAAATCACAGAGAGTGGACCCTGACCAAAATGCTGTCTTGTTTCATCTGGAGGTAGCTGGGAGCTGCAGCCTCTGTGCCAGGCGAGCAGTAACGTGGCAGATGTGGAAGGAGAGGCAGGAAAGTTCTGTCTGTACTGAAAACATTGCAGCATGTGGCATTGATCTGCTGTCACCTCAGACCTCCCCTGGCCCAGAGGAGCCAAAATATTCAGGTTTTTGAAGCTGGAAACAGAAGAGGCAGAAATCAATAAGGAAACCGGATACTTTTAAAGAAAAATGCCAATTTCATGAAGATTTTACCTAAAATAAGAAATTGGGAAGTAAATCCTTATAAATACTCCACTTTTCCCAAATGTCTGTTCTGTGTAAAATCTTAAAGCATCTGTGACAAGGGAACAGATTCCATCAAAATATGACTTTGAAAATCCAGTGTCCACTGCAGACCTGGGAGGAAATTTTGAATATTCATCAAGCAGCAGCTGTAGGTGTTCACTGGAGAGCCTGAGTCATGCCACAGAGCAATACATCTCTTCCTCTACCCTTGTAAAACCTCAGATTATGTTTTGGTAAACAGGCACATAAATATGATGTGTTTATTTTTTGATCTTTTAAAAGATAAATAGTGTTCCTACCAGGAAATGTCAACTGCCTTTGTGTCACTGAAAATATTTTCTTCCAAGCAAGTAAGTCACTCTCTAACACCTAACCAGATACTTTTATTTTCAAATTGATTCTTCTGCAAACCTGGAAGAGTGTTTGAGATCACTAATGCAGGTATGCTGATAATTCTCACTGAAAGCTCATCAAAACTCGGCTAAGTGTATCACCTGTGAAGATCTTGTTTTCTATTTTCGTGAACCAGCATCCCAGTAACAGTACCTTTGCCCAAAGTATGTGTTTTCTTGAGACTTTGCATGCTATAACAGGTGAACTCAGTGGTTTGAAATGCATGTTTTTGATCCACTTGTTGGTGCTGTAGTTTTCCCTGTCACAGATGACAAGAACATGCAGAAAAAATTCCCTTTATTGAATCATTATTGAGATGGTCGCCATAATATTGTGAAAACTCGTAGCTGGAATATATGAAATTACCACGTTAAAAGGTTCGGGATGTTAAACACAAGGATATCCTTGTGCTGGTCAGGATGATAACAGCAGCAGAGCAGAACAGACCCACCCAGCTGCTATCACAAGGCAAACTCTGCAGCCCATCTCTGGGGTCCCAGGGCTGACTTGCAAATCTGGCAGTAATCCGTTTCTCTTTCAGAAAACATCGTTCTGGCGTGTGGCGCCTGTGCTGGAGCTCTGCTGCTTCTTAATCACTACAGCTAAAGGTGCTCATATAAACGCGTTCTCCTGAAGGAGTGATGAGAAAAAGAAACAAGTCTGAACCCGTACTGGTTGACAGAAGGTGCCAAAAGTAAAGGAGATGCGAGCTTTCCTATTTCACCCTGGGAATGAAGCAAAGCTGCATTACAGGTATGACCGTAGGGCTGCACTTGATGCACTGGAAGATGCAAGAAAACTCGCATTGTTTGGAGCAGGGATGTTTGTGGTGTACAGGAGGCTGCTAGGAAATCATTAGGACGTTTCTCTTCCTCTTCTGGACTGTAAGGAAGTCACTCAAAAACGAACTGTAGAATATACGAGAAGGTGAGGCAGCTACAGGTGGGGTTATGAGGGTAAAGCAGGTGAGTAGGCAGGTCCGAGAGCCCACGGCAGGAGAGACAGGGATGGAGCAATCTGGAGGTCTGTCAGCAGTTGAGCAAGAACTTGAAATTATCCTGAAGTGATCTCAGTTTCTGCACTAAATTTCAGCAATATTCCTTTAATAATTTTGCTCTTGCTTCATGATCCATTCTGTT
Organism: Donacobius atricapilla; assembly: GCA_013397315.1. Lineage (NCBI taxonomy): Eukaryota > Metazoa > Chordata > Aves > Passeriformes > Mimidae > Donacobius > Donacobius atricapilla. Next base: position 179,681 of record WBMY01002452.1, on the reverse strand, counting down.
CTCTTGCTTGGAATGCACAGGCTCTGCTTAAAGAAGGCTTCTCTTCTGGTGTTTGATGTAATTATCAGAGGAGTGGAGTTCTGGCTCTCTGGGTTGGCTTACCCTTGTGATTTATATTTCATACATTCATTGCTCTCTCTCCAAGTTCTTGGAAAGTATGGGAAACAACTGTTTTCTTGAGGGAAGGAGTTTAATCACTCTTTTAAAAAGCCAGCTTCAAGGAGGTGGTGTATCGAAACACCAGCTCCCTGTCCCTGATGATTTGTCTTTTAATGCACAATGTTGTGCCAACGATACAAAGGATGAATTCTTATTCGTTCATAGAGGAATAGGAATGTGCTTTCTCTTTGCCTTTTCACCCCCTAAAAATTCATCAAGCCTAAAGTGTCCTTACATAAAAAGCCCAGAGAATCAGCCAATTAATTGTTAAAAATGTAATGCCATAATTACCAAGTATTGTACCTGATGGAAGAGGAGGATATAGTTAATTCTAATAATGCCATATTACATTTTTAACAAAATTCCTTCCCTTGACTGTGTCAGAGATCACAGTGCTTATGCTTGGTAGTGTCTACAGCAACACAAAATTTTGTTAGATTTAATTATTAAATATACAGCAAAGCTGGCAGAAATGTTGAAGAGTGAACTGAGATGGGTTGGGGTGGTTTGTTTTTTTTGGTTTTTTTTTTCTTTGTTTTGTTTTCCTTTTATCCAGTGTTGTTCTGGTCCTCTCTACACCTGAAGCTGTGGAGCACAGCAGCAGAGGTTTTTCACACCCATGCCCGGGCTCCTCTCATGCCTGCTGTTAATGAGCAAAAAAGATGCAGGATGGACCTTGTGGGAAAATCCCCCAGAGAAAACAGACACGTCTCAAGACAGAAAAAATTGAAAAATGAAACTAAAAAAAAATGCCATCCCAACAAGACGTTTCTGCATTTCAGGGAAATGTATTAGCTAGCTTCATTCACACAGAGGACTGAATGCAATTTCATTTTACTTTTTTTCCCAACTCTCTCTTAGTGGGATATTTACAATCAACACAATTGATGTTTGGAGATAAGGATTTTTGTGAGATAAATGAAGTTCATTTTTATTTCACTATTTAGAGAGAGCTGCATCAGGGAGTGATTATTATAGGAAAAAAATATTGGAAAGAAGTTATAGAAATGATGATTATAGGAAAGCTTAAAAGTCCGTTTATATAGATCAAAGATTTAACAAGTATGATGAGATAATGGGTTTAATTAAGGTCAGTCACCATTTTGTCCAGCATTCCTCAATGCAGTGAAAAACGCCTTTTCTGCAGCTATTAGAAACTCAAGATGGACACACAGAGGAGGAACTTCTGTGCTCTTCTGAAACCTCTCAGAAGGTTCTGGAGGAGCAGCAGTGCCCTGGAGCTGTGTCACCGTTACAGAAATCCTTCCTGGATGCTGCTGCTGGGGGATCTTGGGAGATAAATTCTCCAAAGTCCCACATGTGAGACTTCTTCAGTTACCACTGATCATCCTGGGTTGTTTTTCATCACGTAAAGTATGATGTGCATTGCAAGATTCCATTTGTGAGGAATAAGCACAGCAATTTATGGCTAAAATGTAAATTTTATTTACAGTCATGTGTGTGCCTCCATAGGTGCTAAAAAGAAATGTTCCAAATTGTCAAGTGCTAAATGTTTATTTCCATATTTTCAATAACTATGGTTGAGTTAATTCAGATGTGTGATTTGTATTTATTAGAAAAACAGGATTCTTACTTAAGTGTTAAGGGATGTTGGGATCAGAGATGAATAAAATAACCAGCTTTAGACAGAATAAGAAGCAAAATTAGTATAGAAAGACTAAACAGTACACAATCAGCAAGGAGTAATTTCAGATTCAATGTCAGAACTGCAAAATTGATATGAAAAACTTCAAAGTTTTATGACTAAAACTATTTTATTTTTTCTGACACTGCAAACCTGACAGTGCGTGACAAAAGGAAGACTTCTCAGAAATACCCTTGGCTGGAATATTTCATTTGATTAGCTGGACACCTGTTGTTATTTCTGTAAGCAGCTGAAGAATAATTGTCAGTTTGCCTCAATCTCACCAAAGTCACCAGGACACCTGTAAGGACATAACACCACACACTAAACTGTAACAGCTGCCACAGGTGGGCACCTTTTAACAGGTCTGACCAGAGGTGCTCACTCTGCAGTTTGTGCGTGTGCATTCTCTGGGTTGATGTGTGAGTGTCTGTGCCCCTAAGGGAGCTCTCAGAACTTCCCTTGCTGAGCAAGGCTCAAAGGCCACACGTTTGTGCTGCTGCTTGCGCTTTGGAAATAAGAAAAGCCCTGGGTTAGCTGGAACCAGCACTGAGTTTTTTGGTAGCACCATGGTTCAGGTCTTCAGAAGCAATTTGTGATTGCTTGCCAGCAGCTCAGGGTACTCACGTTGGTACTGCTGGTGCAGTCACTTGCTAACGCCCAATCCTGTGCTTGAGCCCTCAGAACAAAATGAGTTTAATGTAGAATAAGTTCAAAGTAAAAAAAAAAACAAACCCAAGCTTTTACCTTAAATATAGTAAACATATTAAAGAAAGGCGAGTTTTCGGGGGTCAGTATACAGTCTGATGAATCAGAGACGTTATGAAGTTGAGGTTTGAGCTATTTAGGAAAACAAGGCTGTAATCCCATCAGACTTTGCCACCCAGCATCTCAGGCGCCTTCCAGAAGGTGTTAAGTCCAGGAAGAGAAAATTCCACCTACCACTACTATTCCATCTACTCTTGCTGCTTCTAACGTACTTTAGGATCTTTACTAAATTGAGAGGACATTTTTTAAGCACACTTAAGAGGAAGCAGTGAAGTTTTGAGATGCTGCAATCAAGAAAAAATAATTTCAATCCTGTTAAGGATTTTTTAGTTGATGCAACAACTCAACAGAGAAAAACAATCTGTGTCGAGAAAAACAAGAAACGAGAGATGCTTGATATTTCCACATGTCCAAAGTATTTATTATAAAACCCTAAATTTTCAAAACTAGTGCTGGTGAAGAAGCTTGGCTTTTCACCTAGGGCAAATCATTATTATCTCTCAAAACCCTAGCAGCATCTTTTATGTTGATTACACTGAAAAACAGCTTTGAAAAGAAGTGATACAGTCTTCTTTTCGAGACTGGATTTTTATATCGGTGATAGATAAGCAGTGATGGAGCAGAATTATTACATGTAAAGCCTCTTTTCTGTGCCTGGATTTTGAGATGTCTGGATGTCTCACCTTCTCTCTTCGTTACCTCATAGAGAAGCTCCCAGAACACACAAATTACCAGCAGCGCCCCCGTGCTCTGAGATGGAGCTCTGGTAATGATTAGAGGTGTTCTGGTCAAGCCCAGAGTTCAGAGCTGCCCTTTCCCTGCTGAGTTCTGGCTGCTTTGCACTCCCCCTGTCTCAGCCTGCCCGCTCCCTCGCTTGCCTGAGGCTTTCAATGCTGCCCTCAGGCCCTTCTTCCTAAAAGTAGCTCTCAGCTCCTTCATTCCTGTTCAGACAGGAAACTCCCAGGACATGGGATTTCTCTTTCCTTGTGCATGTCCAGCCAGAGATAGTTTAGTGGAGCAGCAATGAGGAGCAGGGCCAGAGGACTCAAGCCAGAGGAGAGAGACCTGCTGGAGCATTAGGCAGGGAGTGCATCATAAATCCTGCGTTTGGGAGGGAGGTACAGCAGCCCAGGCTCTCCCAGCAACCCTCTGGAGCTGAACTGCCTTTGGCTATTGCCAACATGAAAATTAAAGTCAACCAAATAGGCTGATGCTGGCTTGCAGTGGTTAATGAAGGTGCAGATGGAACGGTTGTATCCGCTGCAAAAGCTGGATCTGAGAGATCAGGAGACTCTTAAACTGCACCAGCTTGACTCCTTGCTATTGTTGGGAAATCTTGTTTGTGAATGGTGGAATTGGCCAAGTGCTCACGTAGGATTTTTACTTTTCTTTTATATTTCATTTCCCGTATATCCTTTGCTGGAAAACCCGGAGTTTGTGACAGAAAATTACATCCCCAGTCCCACAAATATTGACTTTTCTTCCTCGATTTTCCCTGGTGGCACACTGCAGGGATGCCAGGAGACATTTCTGAATTTGGAGTTCTCCCTGGGGACAGAGGACAGAGCCCCAGCCCCGTGAATGCCAGGCAGCTCGCAGATGAGAAGGGCTCTGTGGCCTGCAGCAGACAGCAAAGGCACTGGCTGTGTTAAAAACAGGCTCCTCTAGCCTGTAAACAAGGTAGATAAAATCAGATGAAGCTGGGAAGAGAAGGGAATTATGCATTAAAAGAAGAGAATGGAGAGAAGAGAGAGGCAGCATTAGGAGTGGTTGGATATAGTGGTTTCTAATTGAGAAGTGAGGTGTGGAACCTCTTCCTTGCCGAGGCAGTCATTAAATGTCAGATAACTTTATCCCAGGCAAATGCTACCATAAAAAATACAAACCCACAGCATCTATTCTCTTGGGTTTGGAAAAAACCCACCACCACAAAAACTGCTCCTCAGTCCTCTAAACAAAGTTCTCGGTGCCACACTCCTAATGGGATTTGAAGACGTGAATTAGGTTGGAGCAGTTATTACCCAGTAAAACCTTGTAAAGTGCAGAAACACCACGATTGATATTTTATACACTCCTATCATCGTCATGTTTCCTCTCTCAGGACCATTCCCGAACCTGAGTCATGTATTTGTTTAACTTCTGCTGTTGGTGGCTTTGCTTTTTTAAGTGAAAGCACAAGAATGACTGCTGCAGACCAATTAAAGCTCAGGAGCATAACACACATTTTAAAATCACATGTTTCAAGTAACCTGCAATACCTCTGTGATATATTTTTAGTAATTCAAGAAGCAACTCTAATCACTAAAATAAGCTCATCAATGTCCTCGCTTCTGCTGGAACCAGGAATTTGGGCCACCATTCTCAGGGTGTAGGTGTAAAAATCTGTCATTCAATCTGGGAGCTGTAGGAATGCATTCCTTCTCTCCATATGAATCCCATTCTGGTTTGTGCCTGTCCAGAGTGGGGACAATTTCCTTTAACAAGGGCAGAGGAACAGTTGGTCTCATTCACAGTCTCAAAAAGTCACAGGGTTTACAGCGCTGCTTACTGTGGCATTCTTGGCACTCTAAAGGATATTGCTATCTAGGCGGTACTTCAGTCCTCAGCTCCTTTTACTAGGCTTTTCATTAAGAAATCCTCCAGAAGATTTATATCTATGGCTTTAAATTTCCTTGATGCCCAAAGCGGAAATGCTAAAATCCTATGAAAGCTTTTGTAAGGAGTACAGAATTGACAGCAACACAGTAAACATGAAACTGGGTTTGTGATTGAAAGGATTCAGAAATTTCATACCTGACAGTACCCAGATGGGGGTAAATGAATTGTCTAGACTTCATGAACTTGCTCTCCACGGGTGTGCTGAGGAGTGTAGTCTGTAGAAAAAGGGTGGCTGAAATGGCAAAAGTTGCAACTGTCAATTTTTTAAAAGGTAAAGTAAATGATCAGCTTCAGAAAACCATGCTGGAATATTTCATATGCAATGTCCGGCACCAGGGAGCAAAGTCTGTTTTTTTCATATTATAATAGTATAGAAGTGATGAGGAAAGGAGAGGCACTAAACCAAAGTCCTGAAACAAAATTTTAATTGTTTATAAAATATCTGAAACTTAAATGAGAATTTTTCATTTCGTCGGCAAGTTCTGTTCTAACCCTGAATCATTCACAGAAAATGCAATGAAATAAAAAGGATTTTCTTATAAACACCTATGCCAAGAAATGGTAAGATGAAAATAGATATTTCTCATTATTTGCAAAAAGGTTTCTGCATAATTACTTCTGCCACCATTCCATTGCTTCAGTGTCCCCTTGAAAGATTGCTTTTCAAAGTGTGTTTTATTGCAGTCCTTAAAGACAATGCAAGGTTGTATCTCTGCTGCTTTCAGTGAAAAGGAATTGTGAGTGCAAACTCCCATTTCTCTTTTCACCTGACCAGAGGGTGCATTCAGTGCTGTTGAGAGTGTTTCAATGCCTATGTAATGTATCCTCTAATGGCTTTAATTTCAGCAGGATGCATATTCCAGAAGTTCACCACAAAAGGTTGGGAGGTACCAGTTAGAAAATATCATAATGATCTCCATGGCCTTAATGGGAAGCTCTACCTGAAACTTCATGTGGATTTTTGAATCCAAGCTGTGCTCCTAAAATTGCCTTTAGGGGCTCACTTTGTAGTTTCTGCCTTCCCCTCATATCCAATGGATCTTGGTTTTCCTGGATCCAACTACATTGCATGGGGTTACCTAGAGGACATGGGTGCAGGCTAGAAAACTGCATATTTGAATTCATTTTCTATATCGTTGTTTGACCTCTGAGTCTCCTTCCCTTGCATGCAGCGCTCAATTCTGCGTCACTGTGTGCTGCTGAAGGCCAGGGCTGGCTCAGTCCTGACCGAGCAGGTACTGGAGCCTAAGAGGGGCAGCAAAAGAAGGATTCCTGTCAGCTCTGTCCCTTGAGGACTGCAGTCCCTCAGACAGCGTGGGGGGAGCCTTTGTAGGGTTTGCTGCCTTGCAGGTTTCGCTGCTCTCTTCCAAGACTGGCTGGCAGAAGAGCCAAGAGCTGTCACTCCCCTCCAGTCTGGTGATCGGAGCATTCCCTGGCCTGCGGAATGGCCATCTGTGTCTTGTGCAGCAACCAAACTGGTCAAGCCTCCTTTCAGGCAGCAGCCCTGCTGCTTAGGAGGTGCTTGGGAATTCATTCTGAGCTAGCGCTTCAGTGGAGCCCAAGAAAGTTTCCAATTTATGCTCCTTAATAACTAGGGTGATTTTTCACACACCCCTCAATATTGAGCTATTAAGGAGCTGTCAAATAGAAGCATTACTAAATAATTAAATTAATAAATCCCAAACTCAGCCACTCCCACGCCTGTCCTGGTAAAGAGAAAAGGACAAACCTTGAAACGCCTTCCCATGAGCTTGTCCTAGGGAATCTCCTTCTTCCTTCCTAACCCCATGGAAATCCTCAGTTCAGATACAGCCTGAGCTCTGCTTTTCTGGAATTTTTCACCGGAATGACTGCAGGAGTGCAAGAGGGATGCATTGCGATGGGCTAAATAATCGCCTGTTTGTTTCAAGGAAGAGCCAATATTAGAATTACAGTTTCAGTGAGGGTGTTGACAGCAGAATACCTTTCCACTTGGGCGCCATCTTCTTGTGGAAATTAATTCAAATCTCAATCTACGGCCTTCAGTTTATGTAATGTCTTGTAGGAGGTGGTTTCTGAGCTGCAAAATTTTGATTCAAGTTTTCCTATGCGCATCTTATTGGATATGACATGTGGAGCATGGGATCAAGTTTTTCTAGTTTTTAAACAAAATATACTCTGAGAGGCAGGAAGGAAGGAAGGAAGGAAGGAAGGAAGGAAGGAAGGAAGGAAGGAAGGAAGGAAGGAAGGAAATAAATAAATTTCTCTCCTGTCAGTGCAGACCTGAGGAACTGCATAGTTCTCTTTCATCCTCTTAGTTTCTGTGAAGGGCATATGTAGCTGGAGAACTTGTTTGATCTCTACATGATTCTGAGTTTTTGAGCATGTTCTGTCTCTACAGAGCACTGCTCACTGCGCAGGATATTTTAAGGTGCAATTTGTATTCAAGCTACCACCAATTTTTCTTAGTGGAAAAGAACATTCTGTATCAATTTTAACTGGATGGAGGGACTCTTTTTTCTACTTGCAGCAAAGAGGCCATGGTAGCTATCAGAACTGGTGCCTATGTACATCTCCTGTGAACTAACCAATAATAAAGTAAATAAAGTACAGAAAATTCTGAAAATTGATGCCTGTCCATTTTCAGGAGCAGTTGAAAGCTAATCTAAAAGGCAAAAAATGTCAGATAGAGTTTACTGCTCTCACGATTTTTAGCTTAACTCTGCCGTAATTGGAGACTAAGAACTTTCTGTGTGCTCTTGGGGAAATGTCAATGTCTTCTATTTTGTTATGACATTTGAAAGCTGTGGCAAATGAGCAAAAATGTGTAACCCACTCCCTAGCAGTCATTATGCCTGTGCTTCCCATTTTGCCCACTCCGTTGTACATGGGAAATTGGTTTGGTTCTCAATTATAGGTGCTGTCTGTTCGGTTCAAACCATAATGGTTCATGCAGTAGTTTTGATCACTGTCAACAAGGATCAGTTGTGACAGTACCTGGAGCTGCTCTCAATTACAGGGCTGTGAATTTGGAGTCAGCCCAGGGGAACTTCAGGGCTGCCAGAGGGTGGTGAGCAGGAACTCCCACACAGGGGGGTTCGATGCCAAGTTTTGCCACTTGCTCATTTTATTGCTTGCCTGCAGAAGCGCTGTGGCAGCAGCTGTCACCTGTGATGGCCCTTGCAGTGGCACTCACCTGCTGGGGAATGGCCTGGGATGTGTTGTGCTGTCTGGAACATTCCCCTGTGCTTTTGGGCAAGGTCACACTCCCACGAGCACACTGGGCTTTGGGTTTTTGTTGTGATGTGGGCAGGCATTTTTTAACAGTCTTTGAAGAGGCAAATTCTTCACATGTGCCCAGTGCCCACAGTGGCCAGTCATTGTCTTGAACTAATAGCAGGATTGATAGGAGAGATGTGACGTTGTTCATCACGCACACACACTTTGGTGAGAAGGCATGAACTGTTTATTACAAAATCTGACTCCATTTTACAGTATTTCTACAAAGACCAGGGACTGGGGGAGAAGGCTGACACCTCTCCCCATCCCGTTGGTCAAGACAACTGTCCATCAGCTGTCCATAGCTCTAAGAACAGGAATGAAAACTTTCCTCGAATTTATGAAAACATTGCTTCTGTTTATAACATTCGTGAGTGAGAAACAACCTAAGCCATACGAAACAGAAGAGAAGGCTGAAAAATCAGGGCAACAGCGATGTGCTTCCACAGTGGAGAGAAAGGCTGCTCAACTCTCTAGTCTGTCTTTGCTTCTTTTAAAAATTTCACTCCTTCATTGGGTTATTTGTGGCATTAGGTGTGGATGAGTTACCAATTGTGTGGAAGACACTCCGTGCCTCTGGTGTTCTGTGCAGGGGGTGGGAACACGCACTGGGACAGCTCCAGGCTGGGGTGGAGCGCAGAAGTGGAGAATCTGACTGGCCAGAGCTGGGTCAGCAGTGCCTGCAGCCCTTGTCAGATGCATCCACCCCAACACTTGGCCTGTGTTAGCAGCTAAAGGATTGTTCTCTTAAAGGCGATAGGAGCAGCAATGGGTTTAGCTCTGGGCTTGACTCAATCCATGTCATACAGCCGCCAGAGACAAGCCTTGTGTCACAGTCATCACTTCATCACTGGGCAGGAAAGCTCCACTTCAGTCAGTGGAAGGCTCAGACTGAAGGCCAAACCACGATACCATGAACAAACCTGAGTGTGCTAGAGCAGCATCTAGTGTGCAGGGGGTGGAGGGTGGAACACCTGCACACCTGAGGAGGGTTTATGTTCACTCACCTGCTGAAAATCCCAAACACAGTTCCTGTGTAGAGTGGAAATGAGGATGAGATCTTAGCAGGAACTGTCTGTTGCTCCTCCTGATTTCTCTACATTACTACTGGCAGGGTAATTTAATGAAGTCACTGGTGCTTGGGTAAAAGGCCCTGGCCAAGTTTTAATTTCCTCTGTCCGTGACACATTGCTATTTGCAAAGAGGTTCTGCAGAAGTTGATCCAGAGAGAGATTAAAATCAGGGTAATGAAAGTTGTGTGCTGACATCTGAGAGAAAAATTTAACCTTCTTAATTTTGAAGAAGCTGAGAAGAGCCTGGATGTGTGGCACATATGTCAGAGAGGTAAAGAAAAGCCTGTCAGATTTTGGCTTGGAGCCATTAGACATGATTTGCAGCATCCTTGCAGAGAGGAAGGCGAGGCAGCTGTGTGATGAGCATGGAACAGACAGAGGCTTCAGATATCCACAGACAAATTCATTCTTTCTCTTCAGCTCAGGAACTACCAACGTATCACATCCACAATGCCCCAGAGCATCCTCCCAGCCAGTTGGCTCTTAGCAAGAGCAGAACCAATTTCTTAATCCTTACTACCACCTCCTGCCAACACACTATGGAAATAGATGTGTCTGCTTCAGAAAGCATTTGCCTGCTTTTCTGGCCAGGCATATGCTTCAGAGGTGACAGCTGGTGCAGGAAAGAAGCATTTATTTATACACACATATATATAGAAATGCATCTATTTATATAAACATATACACACCAAGATATATTTATAGCTATGCCTACAGAAAATGCTTTATGTGCTCCTGTGTGTATATGGAAAGGAAGAAACTAAGGAAACTGATGAGATGCCAGTTCTCCAGTTCAATTTTATAACTTAGCACTTTAGAGGAGTAGGGACAATGTCTGTATCCCCAGAGAGCAGCAGACAGAGCAGACCTTATCTTGGGAGGATTTCTAGGCTGGGCAAAGTACGTTTTTTGCAAATTCTTAATTTGACATCAAATAAATTCTTAAATATGAAGAAGATCAACTCTCTCACTTCTCCTCTCCATAAAAAAATATTCCTGCACTCACCATTTACTGCGAGTGACTCAGTAAATTCTCAGTAATGACAGCTCTAGTAAAATACCGAGAGAAAGCTAAGGAAGGCAGTTGAATTTAAAGTTGTTAAAGGCCTCAAAAAAAAAGTAACTCATAATCTGCCTGAAAGAAAATTCACCATGTTGCCATACTAGTAGCAGAGTTAACAGACACTACATGCCATAGCCTGAGTTCTAGGCACTTGAAAACTGCAATAAAAACCATTTTAACAATATGTATTTCTCTTTTTTTCAGAGAAAAAAACCCTTTTCTTGCTATATTTTCTCAAATTCATATTAAACCACATGCTTGCCTTGGCACTGAATAGATGCAAAAATTGTCAATCTAAAAATGTGGTTCATCTGTAAGAGAACAAGCATACACTGGATGCCAAGTGTGGGTTTGAAATGCATTTATTCATTCCCGATTTAGCACCTACTCATAGCATGAAATGCACTGAGATCTAAAGGATACAGAAAAACACTGCCCCCCCTCCCCAATTTTAATGGCACATACTTATCACCATTCTTATGTTAATGAAGTGTTTATACAGCTGCCACAGTGGGCACAGGAAGATTAAAATCTGCCTTCACTCTGTTTAAAGAACCTAAGGGAGATCAACACATCTGCTCTGGGGGGAAGATAAGTCTGTCAAAACCATTATTTCAGATCTTTTGCAGCAGCTTAGAACAAGGGTGCGAGGAAGAGAAGGAAATTTATTAACTTTAGGGCAGCCCGGCGTCTGTAGTTTTATCCTACCTGACAATTCATCACTTGGCTTAATCATCAGCAGCCTTGACACCCACAAGTCATCCTCAGCGCCCTGATGACTTTTAACTGCTCTCCTTAGCTGGGCTGGTTGTAGCTCAGGCACCGGCGGCCAAGCGGGGCTGACATCAGAGCCAGCAGGTTCTGGAGAGCCTCTCCCAGGCCAGACTCAGCGGTGATGCTGCAGAACGTGTGGCTGTTCCCGGGGCTCGGTTGTTGTTTCCCAGATAAAATATTCGATATCATAAGGACTTTTGGAATGAGAGTGCGCGGATGTGATGGAGAAAGGGATTTTGATGGTGGTCCTGAGGAACTTTAGTAGCTTCAGTCACAGTGTCATCTGTGGAGCCGGTGTTCTTGTGGTGGCCCACAGCTCCTCCACAGAGCGGTGACATTTCCCTCAGAGTTTTAGTCTCAATTAATGCAAGAAATATTATGAATGGCAGAAATGTTTTGTCTGCTCTTGTTACTTGCTGAGAATAATGATACATGCATGAGAGACGCTGGTTGGTTGGGTATGAGCTGAGAGGGCAGATAGAGAGGGAAAGGTGTTTTTCAAAGCAGTTAGAACTAGTTTAATCTACTTTGTTACGGTGACATTGCCTCTAATCCTTTCCTTATATATTATTGATAAACTTTTCACAATGTACATCATAGTAGGATTCATCAGACTTGACATTTTATCCTCACAGTGCATTTGGGAAGCTCAGAAGTCTTCTATTTCCCATTTTACATTTACATTTATTTCTCATTTTCTTGACATTGAGAGAGAAGAGAGTGTAAGGCAAATTGTTTGAACTGCAGTTTCTACTGTTAGGCAAGAAATGCTCATCTTGTTAAAAATCGGGCCAAAGATTTTGATCGCTAAATATAGATTTAAAGATCTGATATTAGATACCTCATATGGGAGAGATTGACCTCTGTGATTGACCAGTACTGTGCAAAGGCCCTACGGGAAATCTCAGAGATAGATTTTTGATCTCCTAAAGCTTCATTACTAAAAAGTTGCTTTTCCAAGAATTTTTATGCAAATAAATCTTTTAACACGTCTTAACGATGAGCCGTAAGTTGGCTAAAGGTGTTGGAAAAACTGAATTTCTTTTCAGAAACTGAACCAAAAATAAAGACAAATAAGTTTTGGTCAGGTCGAACAAAAAAATATTAACGGCTTGTTTGGGCTTTTCTTCTGAAACAGCAAACTTTGGAAAAAATAATAAAAAAAAATCTGGTGAGGCATGAAATGTTTTAACTGAGTAGAAAAACAATTGATTTCTCTTTTTTTGCTTGTACCTTATCTTTTTTTTGAAAAAATTGAGTCTTTCTTTTCCAAACTGATTTAAGGCTTCATAAAAGCTATACAATTTTAAATTTAAAAATTTTGCCTCATGCCTTCATATAATGTAAACACTGCTTCTGCTTAGGTCTCAGGATTTTTGTATCATGCTGTGCTCTTAGATTAAGAATGAACCAATCAACCAGTATTTCATCCTCTGTTCATCCTAAAACTCTCCTTCAGTAAGGCCCCTCATTTCTTCTCGGGGGACATGTGAAGGTCTGTGGGAGCCCATCAGAAACCCTGCCCATCACCTCGCTGTTGACTCCTGGCTTTGGGAAGAAACAGTCTGCCAAGCTTGATCACCGCTAGCAGCGCCCCTTTAGATTCACTCTGGAGCCCTCTTCAAAATACGCTCTGTGCTTCCAAGTCTGCCTTGATTTATGTTCAGTGATTTCCTTGCATCTTAGCTGTAGATCTGTTTCAAAACAGAGTTTGAAACATTCATCTTTGCCAACGCGACTGTCTTGAAGGAAAACGCTGCTTTGCTTTAAAAAATTTCATATCAAGGCCAAGAAACTATTAAAGTTATATGATCTTCTGTATTTAGCCATTGATTTGGTCATTCAAACAAAGGAAAAAACCCTAAGATTCTTTCAAATGCCAAATGTTGATTTCCCACTGTTTTGCATAAACCAGACAGTAATTCTTAGCATAAAGAGAATTTTTTACTTTGTTTTGAATATTACTTGCCCCAGTTACTGAGCAATTGGTGACGTGTTGAGGGTTTAGGAAAACAGGGTAGAAAGCTGCAGGTTTTGTGGCTGGTGCAACTTGCAGTTTGGGACAGTCCTGTCTCTTCTCTCTTTCAGTGGAATTCAGCCCTTCCACCCCAACCTGCCCCGAGCAGGGCTGGTCCTGGGGCTGCTCTGTGAGACCAGAGGGGCAAAAATCAGAAAAATCTACACCAGGATAGGAAATCCAACAGAGACAAACCAGCACATTCTACTGCGAGAGTGTCAGCTACAGCCTCACCACTAATGCCATGCAATCCTACCTTTACAGATTGGTTTTTTTTTTAAATCAAAATCGATGGATTAGTTGGGAAAAACCTGAAGAGAGATGCATATTAAAAGAGATGCATATTTGAAAGTCAGCATCTGGCTGCTTCGGTTCTTGATGAATGTTGTCAGTTTGTTCTGTAAAGACTGATCCCAGATGTTCCCTAAAAGGCAGTATGTAAAGGGGTATTTATTTAATTTTAATATGGAAGATGTGTCGATTTTTTTTTATAATCTGTATTTTTTTATTTCTTAGATTTAAATGTGAATGGCGTGATGAACTGATCCTCAATTTTTTTCCCCAAAAACCACATGGAAACCTGAAGTCATTAGTCAGGCATCTATCTCCAGATAAAATGTTGTCCATGGCTTACTTTAGCACAGCATATTGTACATCTTAAATATCTGTTTGTCTCTGTTATAAACTTAGGCCAGTAGAGACACTATAATCTACTTTATTAAATAAGCTGATTAGTGTTTATTTAATTGGGTAACTGAGTGGGTAATAGCACACAAAGCTGAAGAGCCTTAGTAGTGGAGGCTGACAGGAAAAACAGATATGAAAACCACTAGTATGGGGAATCAGGTCTCATTTAAAAATTAAATTATATACATTTATTCAATTACCTTGAATTAATTCCTAAGTGTACACATGCACACATTGTGAAACATCATTAAGATCCATCATAGTCATATTGATTTGAATTAATTCTCTGCAATAAAAGAGATCCATATATTATTTTGTAAACAAAATCTGCTTTTCAAGAGCTCTGAACTCCAATAATTCATCACAGAAAAGCAGGAAAGACCAGGAAACAGTATCCAAGACCAAACCTGTGACTATTGTGTGCTACAACTAGCTTAGGCATTCTGAATCTCACCCAGCAGCACCAAGTTCACCAGACTTCATAAACCTGGCCAAAAGCAGGTTAAAATTGACTTTTTTGTTCCAGTACGTCAGAGAGCTCTTAGTGTCTGAAGTGATAGAATTTCAAGAAATCTTAATTTCCGTACAAAGCCCTCTGTGATTTGTTTTGACTGCACAGTAGGTACCCCCAGAATGACTTAACACATCTCCCTTCTAAAATCTTGTAATACCATGTGCTTTGTGGCTTGGAAAGGGTGTTGTGTCTTTGTGTTGAAAGGCAATTTTTCACTTTGCAAAATGCCAGCACAAAGCACCACTTCTGATCCTAAGAGTGACCTGATGCTACTTGTGGACAAACTTTGATGCCTTAGATGTATATGGCATAACCCTTTTTTCTTGAAAGGGCAGAAAACTCAGAATTTTTGGCTGCATCTGTTCAAGGCCAGTATTCCTTTTGTTCAGGACAGCACTCTGTCATTGCAGGCTCTGCTTAGCAAACCCGAAGCCCAGTTTTGCTGCCACTGGAAAAGTCCATATAACACATTTTCCCCACAAAATTACAAAGGCACCTTTCAGACAAATTCCAGTACCAGTGGGTTTAGGGCAACAAAACTGCATACGCTCAGTGTCACGGCTCTGTGTGACCAAAATATCCTCATTGCTTGGCTGCTGTTGGAGCCCAGGGCAGGTGGAAAACCCCTCAAACTGCCCTGGGGGGGTCCCAGACNTTTTTAGAGTTAATTGGATTAGAAATCTTTAAAAAGGACCTCGGACCCTCTGTCCATGTTCCTGTGGCTGCTTTCCTTCAGTGCCCTGAGACTGCTGTGAGGCCTTGAGATCAGAAATAGAATAAACACCTTTGGGGAGTGAGCCACAGGTTCCATCTCATCTTTTCAACCCTGGTACGGGACTCTGAGAGACAGAAAATCCCTAATTAGGGGAATGACAGGGCGAAAATCCCGTCAGGCTGCTGCTCTCTGATCTGGTGGGGTTATGGAGAATGCTGTGGATTGAATGATCCCTCTGTGCTGCACCTCGGGGTTGTGGTTACCTCTGAGAGCGCCGTGGAGCTGCTGCCACTGAGTTTTGGAGGTCTTTAAGGAGAGATGTGTTCTTCGAGTACATTGGGGTAATAACAAGGGCTCACCACTTTAAAACTGCTCTGTTCAAGGCAGGGCACTGCACTAAGTTTTATTGTTTCAAGGTGAATGTGTTCATGCTTAGAATATATTCGCTGCTTATATGTTGAATCTATAAAATCAGGAGGAAATCTGGTAGACTGAGTGGATTTTTTTCCTTAAAGGAAACCCCAAATGTATATGTCCTTACTGTATAATATTGGAAATTCAGCCTTGTCACTGTAAAATACAGATCTCTAAATGTTTCTGTCCTCAACATTTTTTTTCAAATGGCAAGAAAAGATCCAAACTTACAAGGGTGAATGCTTATCTATCTGAATATGAAGGGGAGAAAGCTCATAACATCTATTTAAGCAAAGAAACCTCACTACTCGAGTCTATATGAAAAGAATTTATTGAAATCTTTCAGATTGTATTGAAAAGGATAATGTCATACTATTAGGCAAACTTGCAATTAGATTCAGGAAGGCTGTTAAATTGGCTTATTAAATTCAATCTGCAATCTGAATAGCACTGAAGGTTTGGAGGAAAAAATTGTGTCAGCTAGTTATGTCCACTGTTGCTGTGACAACAGGATTGGAGAACAGTCTGTTTAAAACAAAACAACCTCTCCCAAAAATAACCACCAAACCCAAGAGAAGAACATTCTGCTGGCCCCACTAAACCCAAATAACCAGACAATAACAACATGATGCCACTCCAACTTAATGAAAATGAATCATGTAAGTATTGAAATCGTGCCTGCTGCTGTTGTCTAGAATAATAGTAAACTCGGAAATGAATAAGTCAAATTGAAGTCAGTGTTGTTGAGCATTTGCTGATTTAGATGAACTGTTCTGTGTAAACCTGAGTGTGTATTTTTACTGGATTTTTGAAGGAGTGTGCTTGGCCTCTGTTCCACCATGCATGGGTGTCTTGCAAAGGGAACATCAGGTGCCTGCAGACAAGCTTTGTGTTCTTTAGCCATGGCTTGTGCTGAGCTCTGTTGCAGGCTGAGCACTGCTGAAAAGTCTGTTCTCTCTTTGAGAGTCTAGATGGAGATGGACTCCCATGTCTCACCCAGAGCTGCTACATGAGTTATTGCTATTTGTGCTGTTCATACAAGACTCTGTCTCTGATCTGTGGACCAAACTAGATAATTTGCCTGTTGTTCTGGTGCAGCCACATCCCAACTTTTATCTCTTGCATGCAGCTGGGTATTTCCAGGGCACAGTAACTTATTTCCAGCTGCAGGGTCACAGGCCACAGCATGGGAACAGCGGCAGGCAAGGGTCATTGTTCCCTTAAAATTAATTTCATTTGATTAGGACAATTATGCTAGGTATCCTCAAGTTGTGAAGATAAGGGCAGAGATGGACAATTATTCTGATTTGAACTGAATGAATTTGCTGATTGAGGAGGTTCTGGTTGTTGGAGGCAGAGACAAAAAGGAGAGATAGAAAAGGTTAAATTTTATACCTGCCACTTAAAATGTGTCTGCTGAGCTATAATTCAACTAAGTAGCGACAAGTACCTATAATTAATCTCTAATTAAGCCCATGAGTCTTAGCTAAGAGAGGGTTTGGTTTCTTAAAAATAATAATGAAAGATCCCTTCACCACCAAAGACTGTGTTTCCAGACTCTTCTAGCCTTAATTGCAGTCCCAAGCACCTCAAGCAATTTTCTGGGCCAATTAAATCAGGGCAGTGGCTAGATTAACATATTGCAGTGCATTTGGTGTGCCTGCTTGCACATTTGGTGCGCTTCCTTGCTGGAGTTAAATGGTTCAAAAAGTGAGGAGCAGCCTGGCCCCCAGACCTAGATCTTGCAGCTGGCATTGCTCTGCAATGACTACGGCCACTACAGATCTTTATGGGTAATATTTTTGCTACTGATACACTTAAGAGTAGGAGAAACAGCAGAAGCAAAAAAAAAATAAAAAAAAAATAATAAAAAAAATTGAGAACAAAGCTGACAGGAAAAAAATTGTGCCTTTTTTATTACCAGGCATTTTATGTGGCGAGGAAGGATTCCACTGAAGAAGAGTGGTTCCTTCCGTGCTCTGCAGTATATTCAGCGTTGTTTGTGTTGCCTGTGTAAAGGAATGAAGTTTTGCAGTGACAGTTTTTAATATACATCTGCCCTAATGCTGCTTTGAAGGATGATTCACTGTATGCGAGCAGGCATCAATATTTAACACGAGGTGACGTTTTCCCTGTGTTTTTGGAAGAATTTATAGAGCCTAAAAGACAGTGAAATTTGATAGTGCTTTTCCCAGTGCAGCCATGGAGGATCTGTAGAGTTCTCTTTCTGAGACCTACACTTGCTGAGTATGAGCTTTATGCGATGCGTTTGTCAGTTTTCTAAAGGGCTCATTAAGAAGAGAATTGGGATTTTATAATTGGGATAAGCTAAATATGCTGTTTGTGTGAGCTGCTCCGTTTCAGTTGTTTCATACAGCCTTGAAGAATATTGTTTCGCTGCCTGGTTCTCTGCTGACCTTAGATTACTTCTTACTCTGTTGACCTGAGATTACTCATTTGCTCCTGCATTTATATTTCATGCAATGGAAATTGAACCAAACAAGTTTCAATCTGCAAATATAAAGGAAGAGGACACAATAACGAAAGTCAATTTTGACAGATGAGAAACCAACGTCAGAAAATCTGGATGAAAATGATATTTTTGAAATTGGGGAGTACCTTTTACAGCAGCAGGGTGAGATGGAGGTCACAGGAGCTCACCAGGGAACTTGCCAGTTCTAGAGCACACGTAGGTCACACAGATGTGATGATGGGCACAAGCCCCTCTCTGCTCATCTAAGTTCTATTTTAGAGAGTTTACACACCTGCAGAACCTTCTAGGTGCCCACATTTGTGCTGAAGTGTAATTGGAGGGATCCTTTGACAGCTTAGCATCTGCCTTATCCATATTGCCTGGTGAGGATTCAGACTGGATGTTTCCATCCTTCTTCACAGAGTAAATACGACCTTGCATGTGTGCTCAGACCTTCCGGACTTTTTTTAATGGAAGGTGAAAAATTTTAAGTCATTTTTAAGACAGAGCACTTGGTGATAATACTTGGTGATTTGTTAGAATTCTAAAGTAATATGGATTTGTTTCCTTGTTTTAAAGCAATGATCCTACTGGAAGAGACTGAGGTAATTTAAAAGTAGAAAGAGCCTGACTGATGATATTTGCTGAGATGGGAAACTGGCACTCCAATGTCAGAATATTTTAAATAAGGCATGTCTGTTGCGGCATGAGCTAGCAGAGCTCTATCTGTCTTTGTAGTAGTATTAATGCAAATTCCTTTTGAGCTGCAAGATTATAAAGTTGGTGTCACTGAATCAAACAATTATATATGAAAGGTGTGAAACATGGACCATGCCAGAGTAGGGTGACCCTTTTGGATAGTGGCAGATTTTAAATGCTTGGTTTCTTACCTTTGTTCTCCTAAATAAGTCTGGATTTCCTTGTCAGTTAATAAGCATTTAAGCAAATTGTGTGTTCTTATCAAAGTTTGTGGCAGTGAACTGTAGCAGCATTAAAATGGCATTTAGAGGAAGAGAAGAGGATCCTTTCACGGCTGTCCTGATGAAAAGGAGTCTCAAATCCATCTGGTATTATCTCCCTTTTTTTTCTGTGGTGGTTGCCAATATTGAAAAGCACAAACTGGCTGTAACAGGCTCTGCAGTGGCTCTTGCTGTGACTTCTGCAGGTTGATTTCCCCGACCGGGAGAGCCACTGATCTCCTAGAAGAGGAGATGCTTTGCAATGATTCATCTGTGACTTAAGCCACCATTTTAAGGGCAAGCAGTACTGCTGAATACCCGTGGGTGGTTTTGTGGTGGCTGAATACCCGTGGGTGGTTTTGTGGTGGCTGAATACCCGTGGCTGGTTGCCTTATGGAAGGCAGAATGTGTCAGAGTCCATTGGAGGGGTGGGAAGGCTGACTGCAGTTGTAGCCACGTGTGCGTTACCCTGATTTTTCAGCCTTCTCCTTGTGTCTCACAGTTCAGAGTTCTTAGGTTGTTTCTCACACACGGGTGTTATAAATAGAAGCAATGTTTTCCTTAATTCAAGGCAGTTTACATTCTTTGTTTTAGATCTATGGAAAGCTGATGGACAGTTGTATTGACCAATGGGATGGAGAGAGGTGTCAACCTTCTCCCCCAGTCCCTGGCCTTTGTAGAAATACTATAAAATGGAGTCAGATTTTTAATAAACAGTTCATGCCTTCTCACCAAAGTGAGTGAGTGTGTGTGTGTCAAACAATGACACATGTGAGCACAGCTTTTTCCAGCTTCAAAAGAAATTCATATTTGTTTGAGATTTTCGTACCTTGAGTGTGTGTCTTAGGCTCTTTCACATGAGCTGCTAATAATACCAGTGTAGTCTGCAAGCTGCTCGGGTGTTGGACTGTATTAGAACCGCACAATCAGTTGATTTGATTGCATTAAGAAATGTGCCCATCAGATTCTAGCTCAGGAAAAACTTTACTGAACTTGTAACAGTTTAGCAGAGCAGAACTTTCCATTCTGGGGTATCCTGAAATATGCTATCCCTGACTGGTATGAATTTTAGGTGAACTTAAAGACTAAGATGAGCTGACACCAAGTTTTACTTGATTTAAAGGGGTCAATAGAAATTCGGATCTCTTGTACTGCATGTTCCTGTTTCTAATTTTTTCAGAATTGATATAAATAGTGGCATAAGTATTCCTAACATCAGACTGACTATTATGTGTGGAATAAAGCCTGAGGCTGGTAGAAATTTCTATGAGCTTGTATTGGAAACATTTCCAACCCAGAAAGGGCTCAGTGTAGCAAATCTAGAGTCAGACAGTAGTTCAGAGCTGCATACCAGATGAGATATGTAAAGAATAGAAATTATTTATTCTAAATGAGCAAGAAGAAACACAGTTTAGAAAGTAAAAGAAGAAAGTTTTTGCTCAAACATTTGGCACCATCAACACAAATCAAATTAGATTCATGTCCACGCTCTGCTCTGGCCTTGCAACGTCCTTAGCAAATTCCATAAAATATCCATCTGTGTAAAAGGCGAAGTGCTGCAATGGAAAATTGAGCATGATGGTAAAGCACAAAAGAACAATGCACACGAGGTGCTTGCTCAGAATCTGCTCTGCTCCACCACGCTGCCTCTGCAGAAGGAGTTTGCCTTTCATGTTTTTTACCCTTTGCTGAATCTTGGTGCTTGAACAATGCATCACTGTGAGCCAGTGCCACCAGCCTACAGAAATGTGTAGACATAATCCCTCAGTTCAGCACAGCCTTGTGTTTTTTCCCAGTTAATAGGATACCTCACATTTCCAGTAGAATAAGACAATCACTTGGAAAACTGGTAAGAATAAAAAAAAATAGGGCTATTTCCTATGCTGTTTTAATTAAACTCTTGAGTTTTAAATATATATGATTCAGTTTGCTCTAACTGAGCAACCAGGATTTTTTTAAAAAAACTTGTAACTGTTATACTGATGATTAAGTGTTTAAAGTTTGAGTTTTGAGATAAATTACATTGGCTCTGTGTGAGAGACAGAAATGTCTCTCCTCCACTTAGTTTGATTTTTTTTTCCTGTTCTGACGTCCTTGGAATTTTGGATCATGACTCGAACCCTAACTGCTGGTATTTTATATCCAGGCTTCTGGCTCTTGGACATATTAATGCCTTTTGCCATGTTTTCTTCATCTGCTTGCCATCCAGCTCCATCATAAATAATTAATCCAGTAATTTTAAACAGCAATTCTGAGAAATGGTTTAGTTCTCTTTCAGTAGTCCTAGTCCAACTAATTTTCACATCTGTTTAATATACTTTTCACTGAAGTACTAAAGTTAAACTGTCTCCTTCCTAAGGCTGTCCTCTCATCCAAAATGACCCGCTAAGAACCTTGAGTTTTGGTGAGGTGAGTGATTTTCTGGTAATAATGTGGAGAGTTCCCAGCATTCAAAAATGAATGCTAGGATCTGACCACTCTATACAGATATACATAAGATGTTATCATGACCATTTAAATCTGAAAAACAAAAAGGGCAGAGAAGCTTTTATGGTAAAAGCTTGAATGTTTCCTAGGGCCATTTAGCAGGCCAGATTCAGAACTTGGCTCCTATTTGGCTCCTACATGGCTCCTTAACTACTCATTAATCTGTTCTTCCTCTCTAACATTCATTGCAGAAATCAGAAGTTTTTCAAAATCTGTTCTTCATCTACCTTTACCATATTAAGAGGAAAAAACCCCTTTAAATATTGAGCTATACTATATTTAAACTATTAAACTACACTGTGACATTAGAACGGCAAGAATATGCTTTTCCCCAGGAAAGGCTGTAGAAAATAAGCAGCAAATCTGTTATGACGAGTGAAAAGTGCATAAATGTTATAATCTTCACTGACGAAATCATATCTCGGTTTAGGCGAGATTAGACTTCAAAGCGCGGTTGTTCTTTGCGCCACGCTAAATTCTGCATCTTTGCTTCTAAGGTGAATTTAATTATGGAGCAGAAATTCACGGCACATCCACGCCATGTAGATCAGCTGTGAGGACTGTGTGAGGGTTCGTGGTTTGCGGTGGAACCTCAGAATCAAAAATTCACCTCGGGCAGTGGGGTGGTGGCCCGGTGTCCTGCTCTGCTGTGCTTTTAGCACCTGCTTTGGAGAGCAGAAGAGTTCCAGGCACACTGGTGTTTGTGTTCTCAGCTGCGAGCAGTGACAGTTTTGGGAAGAAAGGTCTGCTTTAAAGATTTCTTTTGGATATGGGCACCCTGGAGTTTACGCCAGCTTGAGCTTTGGCCCAAACTGTTTGATGCGTCTTTGATGAGGTGAGGGCAAACCTTTCTGTGCCTGAGTGATGGCAGGAACGCTATGTAGGTTAGAACCCTTGGGCAGAGCTGCACAGTGATTTTTCTAACGAGTGACAAGGGAAGCCCTTTAAAAATGCAGTGGCAAAAAAGAAAACCCAGCGCATCATTTGAATAGGACTTACCAGAGGAAAAAGCAGAAATAGATTATGAAATAGTATAAAATAAGTAGTTTCTTCCAAGTGGATATCTGTTGTTCACAGCTGGGTCCATGGTGTTATTTATTGGTGTTATTTAAGATATTCAGTGGTGTTATTGGTGTTATTTAAGATACGGTTGGGAAATATCAAGTAATCTGTAGGATGGTTTTAATAAGTGTTAACAAGCAGAGCTCTGTTGTTTAAAACAGACAAACAAACAAACAAAAATTCCTCAAGTCCCAGGAGGTATCTACAGCAGTAATTTTAAAAACTTCAACCTAAAAATGGAAACTCATTTGTGTCCTCAGTATCTTTCATGGGAAACTTGAAATGCCTGGTCCCTTCAAATGCTGGAATCATACAATTCTACATCAGGCTTCCTCTTTGCCTAACACCCGCATTAATTTCCTTCAGCTCAAAAAAAACAAACAAAAAAGGAGATACTGTAATTAACAATAAACCAGCTCCCTGTCACAGATTCAGTGCTCTGAGCAGGACCTGCCCAGTTAGAAAGGGGTGTGAAGACTGTGGCTTCGTTGGAGGCTGAGAGCACTGCCGAGATGACACATTTGATTTCTGCAGGGAAGGGGAAAACTGACTGCTCTAACTGATGCCGTTCCCTGTTGGCCTGAGGTAGTGTAGGGAAAATGGCAAGGCTGGAACTGCAGTAGGAAATGTTAAGGCAATGCAGTTGAGGTAGAGGAAATACTGTTGTGGAGAGCACCTCTCTTGTTTAGGTGTTGTTAGACTTTGAGATGCTCCAAACAAGCAAGAAAGCACCTCTGCATGATGGATGCTGCAAGGAAGAAGTTAAACAAACAAATTTATGGAGAGAGGCTCCTCATGCAAGCTCCTTACAGCAGGTTATTTCACTTTCTGCTGAGGCAGGTCTGAGCTTTGCACTTAGAGGTAAGTCAAAAGGGCCTGTTGTGCTCAGCACTTTTGCAAATTGCATCGCTCAGGGATGTCTGAGCAAGAACTAATTTGCTCTTACAGCACCTACTCTTTAGGGTTGTTAGCCTGATTTAACAGATTTTTACAGATAGATAGATCTATTAATCAAGCCAGTAAGAATCAGGGCTTTCAATTTTAGTGCTATATTAGCATTTGATCAAACCTTAAAGCTGTGTGGTTTTTGACACAGTGGTGAAAGGGAGATGAGTTGCTCCTTACAGTTGATGTCTGCCTGCAGCTCAGCAGTCATGATCCATCTAATAATTGGAATTCAACAGACTTGGGAGTGAAATGATGCTCATTTCTCAGAACGGTTCAAATAAAGAAAAGTGTGAAATTTCACATCACGCACCACAGAAGTTATGTCATAAGAAAACAACAGAAATTGCTGTTTGGAGTAATTATTCTGGCACATGGGTGCTTGTTTAGACACAGAACATTTGCTCCACACTGATACAGATTAGAGGGGAGACTGATCATGGCTTGGTCACAGGAAAAAAAACCCCATAAAATATACTCAAAACTCCTGGGAAAATTGAAACTACTTTGAATTAAACTTTATGTACGTGTTGCTTGTGCATCTGCTGCAGAAGGAGAGGCAAAGTCAAAGGTGACCGGTTGATCCCTGAAGTAGCATCTGCTTCCACCTCTGCTATTGGTGCTGAGCAGAAAGCTGATTCTCCCTCTGTCCTTCCCTTCCATTCTCCTCACTTTTAAATTGTGAGGGAAGATATCAGTGCACAGTAAACAAAGAAGCAGATGAGGAAATCTTTTATTGTTGCTACTCAACCTGTTGCTGGGTTTTGATTGAATAATTCACTTTATGCAGTTGAATCCACGACTTGGCTTGTTGAAGTGGTTTGGTTTTTATAAGTCCTTGAGGATTTTTCTGCCTGGCCTGAGATTCTCTCCTCAGCTGTTCCCATTCCTTGTATTTTCCTCTCATTTCTCTATTTTTATTTGCACTGCTGCATATATTAGAAGACAAAGAGATTTGATTTTACTAATCTCCTTGTGCCTATGTGTGTAGTGTACCAAACGTGGAATGAAGAGTGATTAAAGTGTCTTTTTAAAGGACAACAGAGTGAAGGACATACAGCTTGACTTTGCTGTTAAACCTCCACAAGTATATGAGGAAAGAGCTGATTATTAGGATGTCAAGTAACTGAATTGTTATTCCTTGGAAAATACCTGAAGTATTTTTAGAGTCTAGGTTTTTTTTGTTTGTTTGTTTGTTTTTCTGATAGGGCTGAAGTTTTATGACTTTGTTTCCCATTTTTTTTGTTTGTTTTTGGTGTATATCTTTTGTGTTTAGTGGTTCAGTGAGGAATACCCAAGGTCTCCCCAAGCTGCTGTTGATGGAAGATGAACATGAAAATGCATTTAAATCCAGCAGTGTCTCCTAGTTTGCATGAAACCTAGCTTTTGTGTTTATATTTCTACCAGTGGGAGGAAGAGGGACAGATTCCACTTTCGCCACTTTCCAAAGTAATTCTGAGCTTAATTGGCAGAACTCTGTGGGGTGGAACAAGGCAGCAGTCTGTGCATTGCTCATTTTTCTTGCCTCGGATCATGTGCAGGACTTTAGAGAGGCATTTCACAGCTGCTCTGTGTCAGGAATCCTGAGAACTCCTCATACTGCAATTGCCCAGATGGTCCAGAAGGTATTTAGGAGCACAAAAGAACTGGTTCTGTTCTGGACTCTTCATGGTGTGTTGGGCTAACTGAGGAAAGCCATTGCCCTCGGGTTGTTTTTTTTGGGATTTTATTTTTTGTTTGGTTGGTTTGGTTTTTTTTGTTTTGTTTTGTTTTTTGTTTGTTTTTGTTTTTGTTTTAGTTTGGTTTGTTTTGGTTTTTTTTGTTTGGGTTTTTTTGTTTGTTTGTTTGTTTTTAAAATTTATTTAGATTACCTAAAACCGCATGTGGTGTTGCCTCTATGGGCCAAGTGGCAACTTACAGCAAGTATGATAACAACCTGATGTAAATAGCTCATAAGTAGCTGGTGCTGGGCACTTGTCCTCCAGCAGTAAAGGTGGTTTTCATTTGGACTCAGATCCTCTCTGGAGGTGTTAGAACAGGAAACATGCAGTGCTCATAAATTATTGCATTATAGGCCCGCAAACAGATCCATAAAAAGGATTATTTCTTGTTATATGTTGGCCTCGCACCAAATGAAAACCCTGCTCTGACTTGCAAACCTTTGGAAGAGAGTCCTGAGAAAGGACTCACCACAGCACAGCGAACATCAGAGTAATTAGAATTCAGCAGAAGAGGTTTAAAATAGATTTAACTGTCCCATTTTGGATAAATTGGCAATAAGAAGGAGAAAAGGTCCTTAGGAGAAAATGGTGAGAACGAGTGCTCTGTGAGGCAAAGTTTTAAGAGGCTGCTGGTCACGGCTCACGATGCCAACAGCAGCACTGTCCCTTGTACTGTGTATGATCAGGGTACCTGGGAGGAGAAGGGGACGGAGCATCAGGAAAAAGGGTGCTGTGCAAATATAGATGTGGTTTTATACATTCTTCCTATGCATCTAGAGCCGTCCGACCTCCCTTTTTTCTTCCCTTTAGAGCTCATTACACAGGCACTATAGTAAAAGTCATGGGTGGTTTTTTTTCCTCTAGAGATATGTGATGAATTCTGGTACCAAGATTTTTTTTGCACTGTCGAAATTAATAGTTTTTCATTACCATTAAAGCTAATCGGTTTTCATGACCATTCCCACTGATGTCAGCATTCGGTGCCATGTATTTTTATCCACTTTTTCAGCACACAAACACAGCCAGATTTTCTGTGCCCCGTCTGTTGCAGCGGTGTGGGCTGGAGGACTGATGGTGTGATCACACCCTTGCAATCTGCTGCCGCTGGGGAAGGGGCAGCAAGCTCTGCAGCCAGAGGCTCCAGGGTAACACGAATATCAGGAGTGGCGAATAAGAGAAATCAGTCACCACAGCATGTCCTGCGGGGATTTTTTGATGCAAAGGACCGCCTGAGTTTCCCAATTAGACTTCTGCTTGTGCTTTGTGCTCCCCAACTCCTCCTGTTGACTGAGAGCACCGGACTCTGTGCCCTGATGTTCCAAAGCCCTGCGCAACCTGATGTTCCCAGGCTGTGGGGAAATGAAATGAGCACTTTCCATGATGGGTGGGTGGTTATAAATAGAACAAAATACATAAATAGATATATAAATAGAGCAAAAATGCTCTTAGTAAAGTATTCTTCCTTCTCTAAGTGGCTCCAATGACTGTTGTACAAAGGTCGATTTGAAGAAATCTGTTTAAAATAGCAGCTGTGGAAATCTAAGTAGATATTTCAGACACCATCCACCTTTTTCTGTCTGTCTGCAAAGTCTAATCTAGTGCTCCTGCACACTGCAAAGAAGCAGGAATAGGGTACTTAATGTACCTCGCGTGGGGAAAAAAGGGGCATCTTTTTATCTCTATTTGCATTTATAGAATGGAAAAGGATGCAAAATTTAATTGGGAGAAATTATCTTTTCTTACATGCTTGAAACACATGAATTCCTTCCTATAGCTAGATCTTTGAAAATATGGTGAATATTTTACAATATATCACCAACAAAAGAATCTGAACTTCATATCGCTACAAGAATTTTTGGGTTTTAGAAAACTATTTAAAGAAACTTCCCTCAGGGCCTGTTAATCACTGAAATAGCTATAAGCACAGTTTTAATGAATCAAGAACATATTTGATAGCTTTATTTTTCTTCTTTAAAAATTTATTGTATACAAAAGGCTGAAAAAGCAGTTATGAAATCTAAATTAATTGCAACTCTTCAAAAAACAAAACCAGCCAATCAGATATACATTTGCAATTTAAAATCAGGGCAGTTTTGGGGAAGATCAAGCTTGTTTTCTGCTTTTGAAAGAAGATAGGCAGAATTGCATTCCTTTGATTGCAAAGCTCTGATTGCAGACAGCGATATTTTAACAATGATTGCTGGAATTTTCAGAAAACTTCATAGTGATAATTCATTTACAGTTGGTCATTTGACTGCATATTCCATGTCTTTTTAACAATGCCTTTTCTGAGGGTGCAAATCCTTAAATTCTGTGTCTTCAACAGAAGAAACTGGGCCGGGTTCTTACGAAGGCACTGCCAAAAAGTCCCGTGTTACACATAACAGAAATTATTTAGAAACTTGACCTAATGCCAGCACTGCATTATGGAACATCTGTTGTGATGACACCACTTTCTCCCACCCTTCGCTCTTCATTCTCTCTACAGTCACACCGTTTCAGTAGCTTTTCCATTTTCTCTTGTTTCTTCTGCAGAAGTGGGCGAGACCAGGTTGAGCGGCTCGGCCGTGGCACAGGCAGGTCCTGGGCTGGGGTCCCGGGCTGCCCGACTGGCAAGTGGAGCAGAAAGGTGAAACAACAGAAACGCACTCAGAGATGATTTGGCCTCTTTTCAAACGCATTGGGATTGTTCAGCCTGGAAGAGGGAAGGCTTTGGGGTGTCCTAATTGCGATGGGATCCTACGGGAAAGATGGAGAGAGACAATTTGTAAGTGACAGGACCAGGGGAATGGCCTCAGACTGAGAGGGAATAGGTTTAGGTCAGATATTCTGAAGGAATTCTTCCCCTGTGAGGGTGGGCAGGCCCTGGCACAGGGTGCCCAGAGAAACTGTGGCTGCCCCTGGATCCCTGGAAATGTCCAAGGCCAGGGTGGACACTGGGGCTTGGAGCAGCCTGGGACAGTGGCGACTGTCTGTGTGCCTATAATGCAATAATTTATGTACCTATCATCCAATAATTTATGAGCACTGCATGTTTCCTGTTCTAATACCTCCAGAGTGGCAGGGGGTGGGAACAAGGTGATTTTTGAGATCCTTTGCATTCCAGGTCGTTCTAGGATTCTGTGATCCCCTGAGTGGAATGCTTTGTTAGGTGTTTAACAGGAGGCTGTGTGCACTCCTACTCGGCAATTTTTTTTTTTTTTTTTTTTT
>WBMY01002452.1:126778-142840 GCA_013397315.1 Donacobius atricapilla | reverse complement strand
AGGTATCGAGTCTTTGTCTCGAGTCTGAAAATTCTGCCCCCAGTCTTTCATTTTAGATAGGAAAGAACATGCAGAAAAACTCTTACTTTCGTGCAAGATGTAACAGTCACTAATAACACTGAAAATCTGTGTTTTCTTCAAAAAATAATCCAGGAATTTCCCTTTAAATGAGGGCGTTAATATTTTATGTGATTAGAATTAACTTTGGGAACATTTCTCTCATCATGTTTGAATATTCCAGTCCATGATGTATTTCAAGCTAATTTTGGGTACGCTCATTAGGGAGAAAAGGTGTTGTTATTAATAGTAATTTGCAAGAACTTTTGTTGAAGATGAAGTTCCCTTTCAGACTAGATATCTTACAAGTCAGTGACAAATATAGTAACAGGCTTAGAGAAGTAACACTACATAGAGAAGGTGTAAAATCTCAGTCTTGAGTTAGTAAGAACCATTACTAGCTTTTCATCTTCCAATATCCATTAACATTTTTATCCCAATACAATCAACTTTGATGACACTACTTTCCTTTTTAGTTCTTTTTCAGAGAGATCAAGTGAAGAAAAGGCCTTAGTATTCAATTAAAACATTCTGTACTCTCTTTCCAAGATCTCCCTGGTCTAACACTGAACTTCCGGCAGGATCCATTTTTCAGAAACAGGGATGTGGCTTTGGTGTCAGGGCAAAACATTTTTGGTTAGCAACAGGAGCTTTAGTTTTCCAGTCCTGCTTTTGGGCTGTGCTGGAGCAGAGTTTTCAGTGAGAGAAATAGCTTGGCTTAACCTCTCGAGGAGCTGAGCACTTTTGTTTCACTGCAGTCATCTTTTTTACGCTCTCTTGTGCAGAAATAGGAACTCAGTTTAGAATGTTATTTTTTTTACCAAAGGACACCAGCTTTGACCATTTCATACATGTTTGTGATGGAAATCATGAATATTTGAGATCAAGTTGGGAATACTAAAGCTGTACTATGATTTTTGTTTTCTTTTAAAAATGTGATGTTTTCAAAATTAATTTGAACATATTTTGCTTGACATAGAATGTGATTATGTTTATATTGCTCATTTTAGAAAGTATGACTTTCAGTTTAAAGTAACTGAGAATTACCGTGTAATTTTTCTCCAACTATTTCTAATGACTAACGCAGTTAATACTACCTTGCATAACATTCATCATTTTAGGATGAATGCTATTAACTGAAAAGGTTCTTTTCTTTTCTTTTTTGGACATAATACAAAATAAATAAGAAGTAATTAGTAATTTGCATAATGAATACCAAAAATAAATACATCCAAATTAATGAAATGTGTATCTGTACACATACTAAAGAAAATTACACTGCTTAAAGCAAAGGAGATGAACTCCATCCATTCTGTATGCAGACCTCCTTGGAGTTAGCTCTGATATTAAGTCAAAAAACCTTCTCATAAAATAGACTCAGCTGCTTTGATTAGACAAATGGTGGTACAGTAAGAAGAGTTCAAAGCCTATAAAAAGCTTTTTTTGATAGCTGCTTATGAGTGCATTGTCTAATACAGGGACAGCAAAGCAAACAGGTGAAAGGAGGACAGCTTAAGAGAAGCCCCATGCAGGTCATTATTTCAGCCATTCCTTTTGTATTATTTTCATCATCAATTCCAAGATTTCATTTTTTAATTGAGGCACCGCAGTTGAGTAAAGTATAATTTGCTCTAATAGACAGCTAATTGGACTAATTGTCTACTGTAATTAGCTAGAAGTCTTTATTTTAAATGTTGAAGGTCTCATTAAATTTCCTTCATGTGAATAGGGGAAGAAGAATATACCATTAAACTAATTGTTTATGCAAAGTGAAAAAGTTCTGCTCTTTTATGGGATATCAAAGATTTGAGCACTAAAGGATGGAGTTGGGGATCCTTATCCATCCAGAAAAATTTGCCGTGGGATTTGTTATGAGGTGATGAAGTTGCTCCAAACCCTGTCCAGCTTGGCCTTGAACACCCCCAAGGATGGGGCAAGCACAGCTTCTCTGGGCAGCTTGTGCTGCCTCCGGTTTAACTTCCCTGTATTTCAGGCTCTGTGCTGCCCAGGGTGCAGCTCTGAGCTCACACTCAGCGTCACTCAGCTCTGCACACAGCAGGGACACAAAACAAATCCTTCTCCTGCTGCACACCAAGGACAACTCTCAGCCCAAAAGCACAACCAAGGCTGGGCTGGAGGGAGGAACAAGAAGGATGGGACCTCACAGCCTGCAGCTGGAATTGGACAATTAAACCCCAATGTGCAAATGGACCAAAACTTATCCAAGTGTGAGACCTGGTGAGCGTTTGTCCATTTTGTGCCCATTTTGTGTCCAGCCTGGGGGCAGCCCTGGCCAGGCTCTTGTCCTGCCCAAGGTGTATCCTGGAGGCCTTTCAATAAATCCCTGCTTTATTCTCTGGCTCTGTGCAGTCTCTGTTCCAGGTCAGCCCTCCCAAGGCATCAGTTCCAGGGCCTCACCAACCTGGCAGGGAAAAATTTCTTCCTAAAATGTAATCTAAGCCTACCTTTTTTTTAGCTTAAAGCAAATTGTCCTATCACTGCATGCCCTTGCAAAACTCCCTCTCCAGCTCTGCTGCAGCCTTCCCATCCCATAAGGGACTCTAAGGCCTCCCCAGAGCCATCTCCTCTCCTCACTGACCCGCCCCAACTTGCAGCCTCTCTTCCTAGGAGAGGTGTTCCTGCCTTCTGAGCATCTTTGTGACCTCCAGCAAGGTCAGGCGTAGCATTGGTTTTTCAGCCTGAGATGTTTCGATTTCTAAAACTCAGTTCCCATGGAACTTTCTGTAAAGAAGAGAAGATGTTTTTGCTAACTCTGTCTTGTTTTCATTCTTTCTTTGGAGGCGGAGACAATTTGCTGTCTCTCTGTGCTGGCCAATGTGACTGAATGGGTGTTACTGCTAACACCAATCAGTTTAGCTCTAGAGACCTGGTATATAAGGAGGTCAAATTGTTAATAAATCAGTTTTTAGCCTTCTGACAAATTCTGGAGTTGTGCGGTCTGATTTCGTGTCCTGCAGCAACAGTCCTGTCCTTCCTATGCTGGCAGCCGCAGAGCTGGATGCAGTGCTCCAGGTGGGCTCTCACCAGAGCAGGGAAAAGAGGGAGAGAATTCCCTCCCTCAGAATTCTGGCCACGCTGCTCTGGGCGTGGGCCAGGGTGCGATTGTCCTTCTGGGCTGCAAGGGCACATTGCAGGGGCATGGAAAGCTTCCCCCAAGTCCTTCCCCTCAGGGTTGCTCTCAATGTCTTACACTTTCTTTTCTGTAGAGCCTGGCAAAATTGAGCTGACGCTCCTGTGTATTTCCCAAGTCCTTTTCCGAGGTAGATAGAGCCAGAATTTCATCAGAGCAGTAATCACATCAGTCTTTACTGAAGAGACTGTTGCCAGGCTTTATGGGGCTGATTAGAGACAACAGCTTTGAGACACATCCCACACACATTTGAGACTTTATGAACAATGAATATCATTTTGCATTACACTCACAGCACAGTGTCATTGCAGGACAGTGTTACAAAGTAGAGATTATCTTAAAAGTGAAGGTTTGAGCATTTCTTTTTCATTTAAGGCATTTCTACATGTACACCAGCAGCGTGGCTGCTGGAACATACTGGGAGTGTTGCTGCACAGCTGGCACACCCTGCAGAGTTTCTCAGGAAGAAATAGGGACTTCATTTCCATCAGCTTTTGGCAGTACACTTTACAACTATCCTTTTCTTTAGGGGCCACTATAATTTTTATCATGAGCAGAAATAATTCCTGCATTGTATCAGGGGAGAGCCGGTGGCTGCAGGAGTCTCACTGTGAATGCTAATCCTCTCCTGGGCTGGCTCCCGCAGAACAACAAAGATGAACAAGTATTTGCTGAAGTGCTCATAATTCAGCTGGGTGCTGTGCAAGCTCTCAGATTATTTCTATTTTCCAATTTTTGTATCTCTAAATGCTCGGGAAGCAACAATAAGGGAAAGAAAAGCCAATTTAACCGTGCTCCTCTTGCCTTGAGATATCTTCATCCCAGAATAGGCCATGGGAAAGCTGGTATTTTTCTCAAGGGAACTGGGTGGTGTTTTTTGTTCCCTGAAGCATCTCTGCCTTTAGTCTCTTCTGAACAATCCACACAGAACACCAAGATCTGCATTCAAACCATCCACTAATCCACCAAGATCCTGCATTGAATTTTATTGAAGTGATTTTTTGTTAAAGAAAAGGAGTGATTCAGCCATTCAAAGATTGCTGTTGGGCGATGGAAAACACATGTTCTCTCTCAGCTGTTTGGTGCCCACATGCAGATTGATTATTAAAACTCCTAAAAATACAGATTGTGAAATTACAATAAGTTGAGAGTGTTGTTTTGTCAATTATTTGTTAGGCATACAGCTGGCTGGTGTTTGTGTTGGCTTCTGATCTTGTATGTTTTGAGCTTGAAAACTCATTTTATTGTAACCGAAACCTTTTAGAAAAGCATTTTTTAGGCTTGATGAGCTGATATGGTTGATATAAAATTACTGGCTTATATGTCATACACTTGAAATTTTGTATGTTTAATATATGTGTTTAAATGGGCAATACTTCTGCGGGGTTTCTTAGAACTAAAGGATTGCTAGCTTAATCCTGGAATCTTAGTAACTCTCAGGTGGCAATTTAAGTGTGGGCAAATGCATAATAGGACAAAAATGAAATTGTAAATGCTTGACATCAGAGTTTTTATGCAGGAAAATTTTCTTTTGCTGACATTTTTGGATTCCTTCCCTTGTCACAAGTATCTTAAATAAATAAGGTCTGTTTGGAATAGGTTTAATTTGGGAGTTTTCACATTCTGCTTCAATATCTTGTAACTGTAGTATAAATTTACACTGATCCATTCATTCTTTCTCTCTCATATGCAGTCTGACCTCACATAAACTGATGTAAATAGAGAAATGACTTGTGCCAGAAAACCTACTGTAATTTGAGGCTATTAAAATAGAGGTTAAAATCTGGCCATGAGTATAAATAGAATGTAATCTAATTTCTTGAGGTCTGCAGATTCAGTAACTTTTGGTATTTATGAATTCAAGCTCCAGCAATGCTTTATGCTGACATGCACCTGCTTGATGCAGCTAAAAAATGGCTGAAGGAAAATTTTTGAGAGGAATGTATGTCCAGCTCAAGACTGAGCCTGGACCTAGGGCCATGAAAGTCAGTCCTTTGGTTTTAATGCTCATCATCCTATCCCTTGCATACCTACCTCTGCCCCTGTTTTGTGTGCACATAGTCTAGATACATATATTTTTTCATATCTTGAAAGGAAACTGTGAAATTTCACTTTTTAGAGAACATTTTTGCCTTTTGAAAAAAAAAAAGCCCACAAAAAAAAAAACCCCATTATGTCCACCAAAATCCTCCTCACCGCTGATTTCCAGTGCACTGTCCTGCAGGAAAGGTTTTATTTAATGGTACAATGGCACTGGCTGAGATGAACATTTTTGCATCCTCAGATTCCTCCCTTCTGCAGGGATCACAGGGACATTTGGGTGGGGGAAAGCAGCCCAGGCCAAACAGAGCAGGGCACTGTGATTTTCATCTCTTTGCCCCTGGAGGCTGTGACTTTGCTCTATACACAGCAAGAGTCACCACGGAGAGTCAGCACTAACATTTGTGTCAAAACAGACTTCACTGGAGCTGCACTAATACAAATGTAATGGGGAGAGGGTGGAAGAAAGATAAAGGAATCCACGGTTTGGACTTCAGGCTGTGAAACAGAGCCTGTGTCATCTGGTCACAGTAGTCCCTCCTCAGATCATTGGCAGCCTGGAAGATCTTTGACTAGCCAAATACCTTGCAGACATTTCTATTTGTTGAATCAGCCGTGCAAAACACAAAAAAATTAATCTGTTATAGAGACTTAATTATAGGCAATTAGGTTTCTGCGCTGTCAGTTAATGATAATAGCGCTAAAAAAAGGATAACCATTGTCCTTGTATTCATGGTTGCGTTTTATGCCTTGACTTCATATTCAAGGGGAAGTACGAGTTTTTAATCTGTTTTACATACGTGTGGTTCTGTCAATTTTCTGCTGTGGTTGCATGCAGTCATCAGGTTTGCCATTGCAGAGCTGCATTGTGGTAGTTCTCACTCCAAAAGAAGGGAGCACAAATTGCTGACTTGAGCAACGCGGCGCTCCCCACGTTAGTAAATCTTATTTGTGTAATTATCTTTCACCGTGGTAGGACCAAGTAAATCATGACTCCGCCACACTCAGCGTGACGTGTGAGATAGCTTTCATTCTGTCTGATGGCGGGGGAAGAATAAAAGTTTCTGCAGCTTGTGCTGTGGAGCTCAGCTGCCTGTCGAGGTGTCATAACTCACACCCTTGAAGCTCAGAGCCAGCGTGGAGAATGCATGCACTCACCAAAAATACTGCAATGTCTCTCTGCACATGACCTAAACTTTTTCAGCCCACGGTGGCTCAAACAGCAAATGATCCCAGTCTGCTGACAGAATCAGCCTGGGTGAGACAGCAAACGTGGGACCAAGCACAGTGGAGGTAACATCAGTCCTTCCCGGCATCAATGAGACTGTCATTGCTTTAATTAAGGCTAGATAGGATGTGTGGGTGGGTTAAATATGAGTCTATTGGGAGACTCTGCATGCAAAAAAAACCAAAACCACTGGTGTTTCTAGGAGACAAGGTAGACGTATAAATTATGAGAAATAAAGAAATGCCATTACCGTTCGCAGATGTGAACTGAGTTGCAGAAAAATAGCTTGCGTGAAAAAAACCCTTGATCCAAGTTTTGCAGAGAACGTGTAACAGCAGTTCTGAGTCCTGTGACCTGCCATATGTCCATATTTAAGTATAGGAATAAATGGACTGTGGAACGGATAGTTCTGAAGAATATATTAATTAAATATTTGTAATGAATATGTGAATTAATTAATTAACTAAATAGCTGTTAGTAATGGTTTGGGAGGCAACGATCACTTTGGATTAGAACAGGAATAGGAGAACTTCTGACAGAGCTGGCCCACCTGGCGTCCTTGATTGCTGTTTAGGGATTGAACATTTCATTAGGTCGTGGGCAGGTGAGTTGTGACTGAACCTGAATGCTTTCCACAGCAGAAAGAAATATCTCATTACTGAGCTCCAAGATTGCCTGATGAGTTCATTTTTCCTTTAATTTAAGTGGTTTCCTGTGGAGCATAAAAAATCACAGAGCTAATACTGTAATAATCAGAGAACTACACAAGTGTACAGTTAAAATTTTGGTCTCTTTTGGAAGATTCACCTACTTTACAGTGGTTTACTAAATGGCACAATTGATCTTACGAGTGATGTAATTGCTCTTAATATAGCCATGTGAAGCCAAGTTGCAGATGAGTTTCATGCACACATTTCCTATATTTAAGACATCTATTCACTTTCTCCTGAAGCACTAGTGGTGCTTGATGAAGAAGATGCTATTCCCTCTTCCTGTTCTCATAATCAAAGCTGGAGTTTTGGATACAAGATAAATCACACTGTGTCAGGAACCTGGAATTCAGAGGTAGCCATGTCTCTATTCCCAGTCACCTTGGGGAAAATAACATTTAATAAAATGAAAAGAAAAGAAAGTAGGACTGAAACAGCCCTTTCCTTCACTTTCTATCCCCAGGAGGTGGACAGTTAGGACTTTAATTCATTCTTTTAAATGCAAAAGAGTTTTAATTTTAATTGTAAGAGGGTGGTGCTGCTCCTCTCAGTCAATATCTGAGTCACGTTCTGCGTGACGAGGGAACCAAATCCAAAGTACCTAACGTGAAAATAGCAGCCATGCCTTAAATTAGAGTCAAGGACTGGGATGGGAGTTGCTTCTCTGGAAGAATGTATTAATAGATAAAGCTGAGATGTATGACTACCACTAACACAGAGATAAAGCTACAGTTTAGATCTCTTCAGAAATTAAATGTGGTATTTATGCATGTATGAATCAGAAGGCACATCTGAATGTGTCAAACTTCCATCAGCTATCATTAGGGTTTTACAACTTCTTTTTCTTTTTTTCTCCCCTCAAGTTTTCTGGCTTTTGTTCACATTTGCTCAGCGTAGGAGCTGTGGGCCCTTAACAGCAAGTACTGGCTTCATTTCTGCTCAGTTTTCTGCTTCCTGAGCAGGAAGCCTTTTATAGACTGTGACACAATTGTTAATTATGAGTGTTGCTCTGCTCATGCTTTGGAATACTAGTGGGAAGATTAAGGTATTCAGAGAGACATAAAATTGGCCCACCTTGCGTCAGTGTGGCATAAAAAGATCTGATTTGGGAAGTCAAACTTGAACCCGGTGACATTTGGAGGAGTCCAGGTTTGCGTTTCTGGCTCATGTATAATTAAGTAGCAAACACAGGCCTGATTTTGGAGGGTGTTTTTGGATATCCTGAACTTTCCGACAGGTGAGATTTTGTTTCCACGACTTGTGTCTCCTTTCCTTTCTCTCACCAGGGAAACCTTGCAGATTCATATTACGGAGAAAGTTTAGTCTGTCCCCAAAGACCTCCCTGGGGATGGATTGCAGTGAAATGACAAAGCCATAGGATGGCTGGAAGTGAGAAGGGCCACCCAGATGATGCACCCAGGGCTGGTGAGAGGCACAGGGAAGCCAGCAAGAGCAGGAGGAGGAGCAGCATGGCCAGTGCTGAGTACAACCCACACTTGCTGCCTAAAACACTCACACCCTGGCGGAGAGCTGCACTGTTTAGTTCTTCCTCACAGAACTGCCGCAGCCTATGGGTGACTGACGCCTTTCCAGCAAAATCAGGTGCCCTGCCATTTTTTTTTTTAATGCAATACCTGCTGAGAGGCACAAAATAAACTCAAAGCAAAGAGCAGATATTGTTTGTTGTGTGCAGCGTGAGGAAAACAATCGGCACACTATTTTAGTCCAGTTCTGTCTTGGATTTCAGCTCCCAGAAAAACACAGTTCTGCATTCAAAGACAGTATCTAGCACAGCTTCGAAAGTGGGCTTGTTTATTTTTAGTGTTTTGAAGGATCAGCTCTCAGACAAATCATTTTTCACATAAACCAACCCATAAATTCCTGGGATGCTATCTCAGTCATCCCGAATATGCCAGAGAAGTGAAGGTCACACGGTGTAAATTGAAGCTGTACAATTTGCCTACCAGTTTTTATGTTTGTGTGCAACAGAAGCAAAAGTGCTGTATATATTTTAGTTTTTTTATGCTTTTTCTAATCTGCTTTTTCAGTCCACCTGCAACCCTTAAATCACTGAGGGAATACAGTTCCTTTAATGAATAACTGGTGCTGGTGGGTAATGCCAATTCGCTTTCAACTAGGAGGAGACTCAGTTCCTTCTGGACAAAAATTTTGTATGAAATGCAAAATGAGTTGTCATCATCCAAAAAAACCCCAGACAAAAAACAAAACAACCCCTTGTTGTTCAGTTGTTTTACTTAGGTTGCAAAATTTAAGGGAAAAAAAGCCAAAAAAGCAACAACAACAACAACAAAAAGCCAAACAAACAAACAAAACCCAACCCCGCAACCTTCCCAGTTCAGCGACTGGAAATCCACATTAATTTTGGGAAAATGGCAAGGTATATTTTCTTTTTCTGACAAAAATTAGTCTGTATCATTGCCAACCACAAATTCAGCTACTAATGACAGCTTTGGGTAGCCTATTCAGATTTCTTAACCCTTTAGGTGATAAGAATATCTTGTATATCATGTCTTAAGTCGTGCAGTAACTCTTAAAAGAGTTTAAGTAATCAAGCACATCAGAAATATTTTGAAATTAATTGACATACCCCAAAATTAATTGACATCCTGAACTGCACACTTTCTAAGCAGTTCAACTGCAGACAGAATTGAAGTTTTTAATTTGGAAGGACCTCTGCAGGCTGAGTCCTGGGGTGGTGCGCGCGGCTGGGGCTCTCTGGGGGGAGAGGGGGAGCTGTGCAGTCTGAGGGCTCTGAGCGTGATGAAGACATTGGAGCATCTCCTGTGAGGAAGGCCTGAGAGAGGTGGGCATGCCAAGGCTAGAGAGGAGAAGGCTCAGGCAGGGAACTCACAAATATGCACAAATATCTGATGGGAGGTGCAGAGAGGACAGAGCCAAGTTCTTTTCAGTTTTGTCCAGTGAGAGACCAAAGACAGGGCATAGATTGAAACACAGGATGCTGAAGTTCCACAGAGCTTGATCAAGACTTTACTGCTCTGGAAGTAAAGGATTATTTCAAACAATGGTGTTTCTTTTTTGGTTGTTTAAAGATTTCTCAGTCTCTAAAATGACACCTTGATTTATGCCTCGACATTATTGTGGCTTACTGCAAAATATTTATCTAATCAATTGTGAGACTGTCACAGAGGAAAAGTCAAGTGCCTATTTAGAATGCAAATTGGTATAAACTGAAGGCTGTAGTGTTTGTGTGCCTGCTGCAGCATTCTGACCCCTTTTGTGTAACTAACATTCTGTGATGCTGAATATTTAATTACATACTGTGCCAAGTGACTGATTATAGTGATTGAGGCCTTTTGATACTGCACATTAATAATATGGGGTGAAATTCTAATGTTTGACCCCAGGTAGATGCAGGACTCAATGATCTGAAATTTAGCCTAAAACTGATCTCAGTACAATTGCAAGTGTGCAGGTTATTGTTTTGCTCTTTGAAGCATTTGGGGGCAATTTAAAGTGTAAGTACCTGTGCTTGTGTTAGGCAGTTTCCAAGTATGGCTTTTCAATATTTAGGCTCTTGCAAGGAGAGAAAGTTGTGATTTCTCTTCTGATTACTTTAGTATTGTGATTTCTCTGCAATTGCTGGCTGTCCTGATTAAATTGCTGTTAACCACAGCTATAGGAGAATGGAATGCATCCCTTAAAATGTCTCCCTGAGAAGGCACGTCCTCCTCTGCACCAGCCATTCCCTTCCAGTTCACAGAATCTTCAGTCAGGAGGCAAGGATTAGCACTTTCCAGAATCCCCAGGTCTGAGGACAGCTGGAAGAATCCAGACATATTTTTACATCCTTGATAAGACTAAACTGCACTTTAATGGAGATCAAAAAGCGAAGCCATAGAAAACACTTGTAGTCATTTTAAAACTGTTGTTTATACTATTTTCCTCTGTAATTGCACAGACTCTTTTTGTCAGGCACTGGGAGGAAAAAAAAAAAATCTGGTTTTTGCTATGGCAACACAGAGGACTTAGAAAATGATCTCTCAGCATGGAAGAATGATGATTCCTAAAATAGTGCAGGAGCACTGAAAAAGAGCGAGATTCTCTCTTGTGCCAAGGTCTTTTCAGCTCTGGAATGGGGGTTCTCCCACAGACCTGGCTGTCATTCTCTCGTCATTAAACTTCTTTAAACGTGCAGTAATTTAGAGCCACCTACACAGGGCTGTAATTTATGACCGTCTGGCCATTGTCTGCAAGGACCCCTGGATGCACTGGGAGCTGTCAGAGTGCCACGGCGCTTTCCCCAACTGCACTGCATCCCCAGCCCTGAGGTGAGGGGGAGGGATAAACAGCAGAGGATGAGGATCCTCTCTCTTTACACTGCTGGCTTGCTCCAAATAGCTGAGAGAAGCCTTATGCAAATTAATCTTTTTTAGCCGGATTTAGGTGCTTCACACTTCTCAAAGAACTTTCTGCGCAGGTAGAAAATTGATCACGAACTGCTCTAGGAGGAGGCTGCCTTGTTTCATTAATCTGAGCAGCCAATAATTTGTGAACAAAACAGTGTCACAGGTCTGTGGGGTGATGTTTAGCAATACAGCACTGGGGTTGCCACCTCTGAAGGTGAATAAATCTAGAAGAAAGAAGAGCTGGCAGTAAAGTTCTGCAAAGTTCAAGCTAATTACTTCAATGATTTTAAAAATGGCTGTGAAAGAACTCTTAGTGGTATTTCCAGTTAATGAGAATACATAAAATCCTTGTGCCATATTTTTTTTACTGCTGACATGTGCGTTTCTTCACCAAAAAAAATTAGAATAAAAATAAACAAATATCCAAAGACTTTCTTTTGATGCAAAACACAAGTACCAATGAGCTTTTTGTAAAGATTAGTGTTCTCTGCTACCCTCTGTGAGCATCATACAGGATTTTCAACATTTGGAACCAAAATCATGAAGCAGCCACTTGCAGGATATCTGTATCTTCTGGTCCCTAAATTAGTTGTTCCCTTCATTCCTCTGTACAGTGCATCTCACACAACAAACTGGTCACACATGGGAGGCAATAAAAGCTAATATATCTATTTCATATGCCCCTTAAGTGGTTCACTGGTTCTAATCTTGCTCTTCTGCAATCTCACTTTGGGCAATACTGTCTCAGAGCTTTCTCCATCTGCTAGCCAAGTGTAGAGTGCTCTTCACCAAAACTCACAGCACTGCCTGACCTGAGTTTAAAGCAGTAATTTCTGCTGCCATGAGTGAATTTCTGTTTCTAGCCCAACATGCCCAAGTGAAGAATGGTGCCTCAAAGCCAAATTCAGTCTAGGGGTACTGTCATCATTCCCTTTTGAGAGAACTTCTAGTTATTTGTTTCTGAGATCAAAGACCATCAGCTGTCTGCCCAGAACCCCACAGACTGCTGGAAATGGAAACCATTTGTGTGTCTTGTTTCTCCAGAAGCTGCTCATCAGCCTTGTAGGCAAATGCACGTATTTCAAGGAGTCCACTGGCCATTCATTTGCAGGACACACGGAGGTTTTTGTGTTCACAGTGATGTTACTCTGACGTACATGAACAAAGATCCTTCACCTACAAGAAGGGTTACTCAATATGTTTTAGGAGCTGCTGGGTTCTGCTCTGCCTTTGCTCTGTGCCAATATTATCTGAAGTTACTCAGCCCTGCACCTACTGTACGTATAACTCACCTGGCAGTTTACATAACCCACAGAATTGTCATTATTCAGAGCTAGGGATTCAATCAATGGCTTTCAGCCTCTGTTTTTAAATGAATGAATGCTTCCTTCTGTGGTAAGAGTCTCCCTCTGAACAACTCTCTCCAAATACATGTATCCCATGTGGTGCTTACAAGTCCTTCTGTTCTTACACAGCTCAGCTATATGAGCTTTTTGTGTTAACAACTTTCTGTGCTCCGCAAACAATTATGTTAAGTGTACTTGAGAGGGTTAGCATGGGTCTACCAGCTTCGTGCTTTGGTGAAGGTTGTGATTAGTTTTCTTCCTTACTGTTGTAATTGTGTTAGAACTGTCCCTTGAATGGCTGCAGCTATTTTGCCATCGAAGGTGCCAGGGTATTTTATTCACTTTTTAGTAAAGGTATATCATCTCTACACACATAAATTCCTTTATGCTATTGTCACTAAAATGCTCATGCTGGGGCAGGGGAGTTTTGTTGTTCTAACGATTTCATTGCAGGTGAGGAGACAATTTTGTTTGTAGGCAAGATTGTGGCTATCAGTAAAAGTCAGCATTTTAAAAAACTGTTTGCCACTGGGGATGTGTGTGTGCTGTGTATTTCTTCTCCATCTATTAACAATTTGCCTATTTGTGTTTTATAGTGTGTGAATGTGAAATGCCTCCATTGCTACAAACACAGGGTTAGTTCTCCCTCTCTCCTAAACCAGAATCTATTAATCCATTTCTCCTTTGTCTTCAGGGTGGTTCTTGCAGTATCAGCATTAGCTGAAGCACCCGTCTACCATAGGATTCTCTTTATTTATATCTATATATATGTATATATTTTGAATCTTTTCCCTTCCCTGGCTTGCTCTCTTACCCCTTCTTTTCACCTCAGTGGCACACCAATGATCTCATACCCTTTGGAGCTGCAATTAAATCTGCTCCATTTTATGATGCCAAAGCTGCCTTTCCTCGTTGCTTATCACCAGCCACGTTGTATTCTTGCACTGACGTTGCTTATCCATGGGGAGGTAATTTACAGCATGCAAAGCGCATTGCTGTGCTAACTTCTAATGGTGGCAGCTGTACTTGGCTCTAAGGGCATTTAGACCTGCCTTAACATACAAATGCTTGATTTTTTAGTCATGGGAATATTTACACCCTTGGCACTCCAAGATCTTATCTCTTTGCTGCGCCCGGAATGTCTGAGGTTTTGAACAAGAGACACAACACAAATCTTGTAACTAATTCAGTAAATGGAATGAAAGGGAAGCCACCTGTGTAACCGACTGCAAAACAGTAAGAAGAGAAAAACCTCTGCAGCCCAAAGAGCTCACTACGCATGTTCCACAGGAGAGGAGTGCAGTGACTCTGTTACATCAGGAGCTAATGGAAAACAGCCTTTTACAAATATGAGTATCCAAATGAACAAGTTTTTGAGCATTTATACTGTGGCTAGTCCTCGTGTAGGTGGTTCTGGGAGAAAATTCTTCATATGTGAAAGCGTGGGCTAATGGGGACAGGGAGTGGAATATGCCAACATCTTGGAATGCAAATGTATTATTTTCATCTCCAAGAGATGGCTGCTCACACAGTCCCCTGCAGCCTGCCCTCACCCCTTCTCTCTGCATCTCAGGCTGTGTTGCTTTTCTCCTGGTGCCGGATACAAGAGCATTTCCATTCCTTTATGCTGAAGAATCAAGGTTGTAACTTACCAAACCCATGGTGTGGATGGAGGTTCTCACTGGGGCCTTCATTAGGAATAAATTCCTTTAAATCAAAGGACAGTTCAACCGTGGCTGTGCAGAGATTTACCAGGACTCCGTGGCCACAGAGGAGGGGCAGTGAGACTGCAAGGGGTAGTCTGGAGTTTTGAGTTTTGTTGTGCTTAGATCCTGCCTTTCCTCCTTCCAGCAGGGCTCTCAGTGTAATGGGATGTGATCGACCCCGGACTGAGTGTCAGGCTCCCACGGGCACTGCTGGGAATTTTGGCTTCTAATACCCACCAATCACAGTGCCCTCCACACCACACACTTATTAAAAACCTTTTTCCAAATGTGAGATATGGAGCTGCTTAAAAAGAGAGCTCCCCACTCGCACACTGGGCTCTTGGGCACTTTATGAAGGGACTTTCTTTGGTGTGCTGTTAGCTCTGCTTGGTGACACGAGGCAATCTCAGCCTGTTCTGGAAGCAGGAATCATCTCAGACTCCCACAGAGGAGAAGCTGAGTGAAGATGCAGAAAAATGAGGTGGGCTCCTTCCAGCTTTGAATCCATCCTAAACCCAGAGATTTAAGGCTAAAAAATCTGGAAAGACCCAAAAGTTGAACCTCTCAGCTGGACTATTAAGAATATCTACAGTTAGGGAAAGAAATAGAATATGTATTTTTACTCATAAAAATGTTTATATATACAATTTTGAATAGGAATATGAGCACTAGCAATATGTTTCCTGTACAAGCAAAAAGCTCTCTCAGAAGTCAGGGGCTTGAACTTAAAACAAGTACTAAATGTCTGGCCAACATATATGTTCACTACTTGATTTTTTATTCTCAAAGATAATAAATTTCTTTCTGGCATAA
Organism: Donacobius atricapilla; assembly: GCA_013397315.1. Classification (NCBI taxonomy): domain Eukaryota; kingdom Metazoa; phylum Chordata; class Aves; order Passeriformes; family Mimidae; genus Donacobius; species Donacobius atricapilla. Next base: position 127,401 of record WBMY01002452.1, on the reverse strand, counting down.
AAGAATTAAGAAATAAATAAATGAGATGCACATAACTTACTGCTGACAGAAGGAGAGACACAAAATAACACACTTGCATAAGCATAATTTCATTAGAAAATGAGTCTCATGATCAGCTTTTGAATAGACTCTTGCTGGATGTTCTTATTAAAAACCTCACGTTTTCTGCTATAGATTTTGTGCTTTTATGACTAGATAGAGCATAACAGAAAACTGCTGCTTATTTATAAAAATCCTAAATCATTCCAGAGAATTAAGGGCTAACCCTTCCTGATGGTTGGAGACCAGGTTATCTAATCCAAAATGTGTTAAGAAATACAGATCAATGACCCTAGATTTTGGATTCCCACCCTTGGAGTTTTCCCATGGTGTGTGGTTACTTTTTGCCCATTCTGTCAAATGTAGGCACTTGGAATCTCTGACTTTCTGTACTGTTCTGTGCTGAAGCTCATAAATGGCTCTGTGATCCATGGAAGTTTGGTGATACTGGTTTCTTCTGGCTCTTGGATCAGGTCTGTGGCTGGATCTTTAGAGACCAAGGCAGTGAATTGATAGCTAATTTTTATTGAAAATATCTTCAAGCCTCACTCCTGCTCTGGGAAGGATTATTTTTTTTTTTTTTT
>WBMY01002452.1:92450-126452 GCA_013397315.1 Donacobius atricapilla | reverse complement strand
GGCTTTTGTGTTTTTTTTTTTTTTTTTTTCAGTAAGACATCAACACCTCAGAAAGTAAAAGAAGAGGAGAAATTTCTAAGTTACGGTTTTATGGTTACCGGTAGACTTCTCTCTTACCTGTTAACACTCAGAGGTTTTACTAAAAAAATATAAAATGAAAGATAGGAAATGAGCTATGATTTGAAAAGTCCCTCATGCTATTAAAAAGAAAGGACAATGGTATTTATATAATCTTTGAAAACTAAGTAACCATGGCATATGAAAGGCACGAATGAATGGAACAACGGGTGATCTGCTGAAGTGTTTCATAGAAATCTTTTTCCCTAGAAGCATCACTAAATTGATTAACTTATTAGGAAAGCACACATTTTCACTGAAGGAGAAAGTTTTTTTATCCTTATTTCTGTCATCTGTGTGTTCTGGTTGGTGTCAACACGTTTTAATCAAAAGAAATTGTTTAATAGCTTGCCTACACAGAATAAAATATCTCATTGCGATCCAGGCCAGCTTACAAATACAAATTGGGCTGGCCATCTTTAATTACACCGGGTTGGGTTTTTTCATTTCTCCTGTCAGGCTGCGAGGAATCTATCCTCATAGTCAAAATGCTCGGGGGAATAAAAGGAAATCTGAACCATGAAAATTTAAATGAAAATGAAAGAAGTGAAATGGGATGAGCACTGCCATTTGAAATAAAGTGCTAATAAAACACTCAGGTATTAGCTTCTGAAGAAGATTTTTATAGAAATCCCTTGAAGCGCTGGAAAGACTGGAATAATATTGTAATTGGCATCCCTGACCTGTTTTATGTATACTGCAAGAAGTTTTTGTCTCTGGCTTGAAAAGTTCATGATAAAACAAAGCTCCCAGAATTCCCTGGTCTTTAGCTTTGAAGGTCTAAAGTATGGATTTTTTCATTATAGCATAGTGAAAAATAAACCGGTTTAGCCATGCTACAGAGAGCATAATCATCAGGTGTTCTTTCCTGCACATCCTTGGATAATATTTTTTGCAATAGCTTTGATGAGGATTCCACTTAGCAGACTGAAAACGTGACCTTCAAAGCCATGCTATGTTCTAATCATGTGTACAATGCCCCGTAAGCAAAGCCAAAGCTCACGCATTGTGTGTTTGGGTGTCATTTTTCAGAACACTTTTATTGCTCATCCAGGCCTGGTAACTCTGTTAAAACCAAATCAAGCATTCATTCCTGCAAAAGAGGCAAAAATATACTCTTATTAGCTGTGACATAATCAGCAGCAGCTCTGGTATGAGGGGGATTACCAAAGGCAAAACAAACAAAGAACAGTATTCAGGAGCTAAAATATGTGATTGGGATACTGAAGGTGCTTTGCAATTATTAGGAATTCTTTGCAGGCTGGCATAATGCAGCCTTCTCACATCTCCTAATGTAATTACAGTGATGAGGAAAAGATTTTCAGGTCAGGTCCTTAATTTAGATAATTCTGTCTTAATATTCAAGGATAATACAGCAAAAGATTAACATTCTGAGTGCTGAAGGGACTCCTGTGCCTTGCAGGGTTTCACTGCAGCCAGCTTTATCATGGATATGTCTGATACCTTCCTTGCTTTATGACATGGCCTCTGCTCTGCAGAAATGGATCCAATATTTTGCTTATTTCTTTTTTTCCTTCCCAGCCATCAAGGTGGCAGCTTTGTCAGCTGCAAATCATTATTTCTGCGCCCTGCTTGGGTGGGAGCTCACAAAAGCTGAGCGATGACGTGGGCACAGTGTTCCAGCTGTCCCTTCTCTCTGGTCTGCAAGTCCCAGCGAGCCGCAGTCGTGTGCGCCACACTTGTGTTGATGCTGGGAGCCTTTCCCATCGCAGGAGAAAGTACTGGCACGAAAATTGTAATGATTGGGACACTTCTGAACTTAAAATATACTTGCCTCTCTGTGAAATGACTGTTATTGAACAGCAAAAGCACAGGCTTTGTTTTACTGCCATTCATCTAAATCTCTTCCCTTTTCCCAGAAATTTGCTCTGACTTGACAAAATGTATGTTTTTTTGAGTAACAACCTGTATTAACAAACAGAAAGGTGAATAGAATTTGAGCATCTTGAAATGCGATTTAATTTGGAAGACTGTAGTCTGTGAATATGAACTACTAACAAATTATATCATTCAATGACAAATCACATCAGGCAGGCACCTACGTAATATTAATTGGTTTTGTCATTACACCAATTCTTCCAAACAGTAGGATACAGGCAAACTCTGCATTAATGCTTTGGCTCAAAGTGTTCATTTGTAAATGAACAATTCATCATGTGAAGGCCCAGGGAAGTAGCTCCAGGTTTGTGTCAGGTTGCCCTGGTGTTAACTGCTGCTCTTTGACGTGACATTGTCGAGACCCATCGCCAGTGGGAGTAATAGAGGAGAAAAGTGGCCATTCCATTATTTTGGATGAATTAAACTATTGGCTGCCACTACCCAAGTATAATGTTTCTAGTGGGCCATATCCATAACTTGCATTAATAAAAAAAATTGATATGTTAGGTGTTTGCTTCCAAACTTTAAAAATATAGGTTTTATATTCATATGCCTTTTAAAGTAAGTACCTATGCAATATCTTTAAGTTATTTCTTTTTTTTTTTTTCTTTTTCTCTATTTGGAAATAGAGACAGGGTCCGCTGGAATCAACAGGAGTCATTCTTTGTTTTCTACTGACTTTCTATTAGCTTTTATAGGAACTCATTACTGAACTGCCATGAGGGATATAATTTATGCTGGCAGCTACAGAATGAAATTAACAGTTGGAGGGTTATTCCATAGTGCACCGTGAGGGAAAGAGGAGGACCCTGAGTCCCACGGAATAGAATATACCATTGCTGCACATATACATTTATGCAGACAGAATCTAGAGAATACCAAGGCAGAAATTTCTGCCAGCTCGCAAAAATGAGGGCAACAGACTTCAGACTGACTATTTCTGCTGTAAAGCGCTAGATTTCAGGATGCATTACTGTTTGTTTGAAGTATTTTGCAATTGACTCTTCAACAGAGGAAAACCTTATTATAAAATGTATTTTGTGTGTATATGGTTAGAGATTAAACATATTATGATTGTAAAGAACACTCAGTTTCTTCTCCAGAATACATTGTGTTTGCAGAATATGATGCCTTAACATCTAACAAAGTCAAAAACATTATTTAAAGGTCTCTGAATTCAATCAATATTTTGATATCTTAAAAATAGTATTTTTTAATGTTATTAAATTCATGTTTATACCTAGGCTATGTGCCAGGAAATATACTTTGCCCATTTTATTTTTAAAATAATGCTGTATACTTTTGAAACAAGGAACATAGCTGCTTTCTTTAACCTTTTAATGCTTTTAATAAGCATTTTTTTCTCTTCTGAGATACTCTTCATCCTTTTAACACATATTAACAGTCTTGATAGAAGAAAACAAAATCCAGCCAGATACCTCAGCAAGGCCCTGAAGGTTTGTCTTGTCCGTGGGATTTCATAAATTTAGGAGAAGCCTGTCTCAGCTGAAAGCACACAGCACAGGCTGGCCCAGTCACAGGGCGTCTCACAATAACATCTCCAGTGCTCTGACAGAATATTGATGTTCTGCGGAGCAGGCAGGCCAGGTTACCCCGACCTGCCAGCATGGGATCACGGCTGTATCAGGATATTTGACTTTGCCTGGCCTCAAATGATCACAGGGACTTTTGTTTCTTCTCCCAAGAGCCATCTGCACAGCACAGCGGACTAAGGTTAGGCTTTCCTCACACTTATTGCTCAGTCCTTTGGAAACAGCAATTATTTGGTGGCGTCATAATTAACTCCTCTATCTCCTTAGTGCTCGTTGTCCTGTCTTATGCCTCTGTTGTTTTCTTTAGGTAGTTAAAACACATTTAGCTGTTTTTCACGGCCTCCTCACTCCGGCCAGGACAATGTGGAAAGCCAGAGAACAATTCAGCTTCTGCTTTCTCAGTTTTGTCAGTGGAGCTGTTACTCAGTCTAGAGCAGAGCTGTGTCAATGAGAAACACTTCACATCGGAGCCCTGTGACACAAACCTGGAGCTGTTTCCTTTCTGTCTCATGAGATGAATTGCTCATTTGTAAATGAGCACCTACAGCCAAAATATGAGTTCTGACTTTGACTACATTGCAGTGTTGAGAAAACTTTCCTGCTTTCCCACTCACTGCAAGCTTGAAAAAACCTGCAGTGTTTACCAACAGGTTAATAAAGCCTTTCTGGTCAAGGGATTTACAGGATTGCACAGAATCACTAGGGAAGCTGAAGCTTACCCTAATGCTCAGACAAAGGCAAATGAAATAGCCCACCTGCCCTTTGTTTTGAGGTGTGGGATATTGTTTAGCACAAATGTAGATAAAATCTTAACTTTTTTGAAGTGTAAAGGCCTGCAGTGTCTATCAGTGACCTGTAGAGAATATGGGTTAGCAGTGGGTACCTAGGGATGAGAATTACAGTGGACAAATTCTGAGTGATGCTTTCCTTCTTCTGGTGCCTTAAGTTTAACTTCCCTGTATTTCAGGTTCTGTGCTGCCCAGGGTGCAGCTCTGAGCTCACACTCAGCGTCACTCAGCTCTGCACACAGCAGGGACACAAAACAAATCCTTCTCCTGCTGCACACCAAGGACAACTTTCAGCCCAAAAGCACAACCAAGGCTGGGCTGGAGGGAGGAACAAGAAGGATGGGACCTCACAGCCTGCAGCTGGAATTGGACAATTAAACCCCAATCTGCAAATGGACCAAAACTTATCCAAGTGTGAGACCTGGTGAGCGTTTGTCCATTTTGTGACCATTTTGGGTCCAGCTTGGGTGCAGCCCTGGCCAGGCTCTTGTCCTGCCCAAGGTATATCCTGGAGGCCTTTCAATAAATCCCTGCTTTATTCTCTGGCTCTGCGCAGTCTCTGTTCCAGGCCAGCCTTCCCAAGGCATCAGATCCAGCAGCCACAAAGAGTTCAGGAGGAGAATGAGGCAGAGTAGATGATTATTGACCTCTGAATTTAGTTTGTTCTTAAATACTGAGTGGAAACATGTTGTTGTGACCACAGTACTGTGTGGCACTCTGAAATCTTACATTTAAATCTCCTACCCGTTCATTTATATGGATAGGAACTACTTCTTGTAATGTGCGAACTAACAAGTCCCCATCTTTCGAGATTTTATGGTGGTCTGTAATATATCATCTCTTTTCAAACCTTAAGTCACAGTATGTTTATTCTCTCAAAGTAAAGGTTGTTCCATACTTCTGATCATCTTTCTAATTATTTTTCTGTATCTTTTCTCATTCTGCCGTGTTCAGCTTCAAGTTTTTATCAGAATTTCATGCAAAAATCAAAACAGATGGAACACCAGGCACCTAATATGTTTTCTGATTTGTTCTCAGTTTTTCCTCTAGTATTTAACATTGTTTGCTTTTCTGGACTTTTAAGAGGGATCTTCAGAGAACTTTCTAAAATTGCTCCATTTTTCCTCCTGGTAAAAAAGTTCAAATCCTATATTTTTAAATGCTGAGCTTGTTATTTTTTGATTGCAGCAATCAACATTGCATTTCATCCGATTGCAGATAATATCACCTGGAAATGTTTTACCTCCCTGCTCACTCTCTTTTGCTAATTCATAAATATGTTGATATACTTTACTAAATGGACGCCTCCGGGCCACTGTGACAACCATCCTCAGCTGTGAATGCTGTCTCTTGTTTCTTGGTTTTCAATGAATTACTGATCTGCAAGAGAATTGTTCTCTTTCATTGTGTGAAAGCTTTCCCTTTTCAAGGACACTCTTCTAAAAATCCCAGGACCATGAACTGACCACAGCGCAGCTACCCAAAGGCTTGTTGACTCCTTCAAAGAACTGTGAGAGGTTTTACAGGAGACATCCTCCACCCACAGAAGCTGCAGGGCCTTTCCCCTAATGGTTATGCAAACATTTGCTGTTCTAGCTCTGTTCAGATCCTCACTATTCACCTGAAAGTCACAACAGCTTACCCAGAGTTTTTGCCTCCCTGCTGGGGCCCCTCTCCAGGGCTGAGGCTGCATTTGCTGCTTTCCACCCTCAGCTGCTGATAAGGGTTTAAGGGGCAGGTTTTATGACACCACAGTTAGTGCATGTTTTGCTTCCTCTTTATGTAGAGTCAACTTTTCTCGAAGGACTCGAGTGCACAGGAGAGTACAAAGCAGCTGTTTAAAAGCTGTGTTTTATTCACCTCCTTCCCCGAGATAAGAGACACTAATTTTTCATTACCGTGTAAATCAAATGCATTATTCAGCCGGTGTGACCTTGCCAACAGATCCTGAATATCTTCCAGTCCTTGAGATTTTATTTAGTACAGATGGATCATACTCAGTATTAGCTGGAAGAAGATCAAATGTAAATGCTGACTTACCGGTTATTAAAAAATGAACAATTTATTCGATATCAATAGGGTATTTAGTTATCACTGTGTTCACAACAGGTAACTAAAACCATAAAATAATTGATGCAAGGGGAAAGACGTATTTTATTCTTTGTTTTCATCTGATGTCATCAAGGAAAGGAAAAGAGGGCTTTATACCTCCATTAACATTTTTTCAGAGTAAGCAGCTGTCCACAGGGGCCTCCACTTTTATTTCACATCTTGTCAGAAGAAACAAGTGACATGAATTTTACTAGAAGTACAATTCTCTTTATCAGAAAATTTCTTCTTTGTCTGGGAATAATTCTCAGTTCATTTTAGGCTGCTCTCACATGACCCGTGTTGGCTCAATGATTTGAAACACAGAGGAATTTCAGACCATTTATTTATTCCTTCTAAGTCACAACTGTCTGCCTTTTAAATCTGATGCACATTGGTGATTGTTAGCTGGTTTTATTTACACTCACACTGTACTGACCCGTCCATTAAAAATCCACTGCGAGAGATTGAGAGAATTGTTTTTCTCCTTTCTTCTTTTAATCAGCCAGGTCAAGGTACTGTTGAAATGACTCAATCATTTTCCTGAAGAGAAATAAAATGAATTTTCTTTCAGTGGAATGTCTCACGTAGCCAGAACCACAGCACGGGTGGCAGAATGAAAACACAGCCTGAGCTTTCTTGTCTCTCCAGCTGGATAATAACACTTTCCAGTAAAAACTTCACACCACCAGTTATTTGACGTCTTGCATTATTTCTTTTACCAAGGGACTAGCTAAGTGTTGTGCATGTATTTCCAGCAAGGCTGAGCTAATGAGAGAAGAGATCAAGTCTTTTACTTGGTGTGGCTTGGCTAAGTCCTTTGCTGGAAAGAAAACATTGCTTAAATTCTGTTAAATCACATTTCAATTAAGAGAAATCAGAATAACCTGCCACTAAAACTGCCTGCTGCCAGGAACTGTTTTTGATGTCCGTATTAAATATACACAATAGACAGTATTTTTAGAAAGTGCCTACTGTACTGTTTAGGTTCACAGTGAAGTTGCCAAATTGGGAAATCTTTAAATTGTTCTGGATTATATTCTCAGTTTTTGGAAAATATCTCAGATTTTACAATCTACATATTTCACTCCTTCGATATTCTAGAAATAGGCTTCGGTGCATTCCTGCAGGAGACCTGCATGGATGAGCAAGGAGCTTCTGGCAAAACTGAAGAACAAAGTTTACAGAACATGGAAAAAAAGAGGAGGCCACTTGGAAGGAATTCAGGAATGTTTTCAGAGTAAGCAGGGATGCACAGAAGAAGGTCCACTTGGAATTAATCTAGCAAGAGATTTCAGGGACAACAAGAAGAGTCTCCTCAAATATATCAGTAGCAAAAAGAAGATTAGAGGAAGTGGGCTCGGTGCCATTGAGGTGGATGTCCTGGAATAGTACAGAGGGTGGAGTTGGTGAATGTCTTTGCTTCATCCTCTAGTGCTAAAGCCAGCCCTCGGGAATCCTAGGCCGTGCAGGCAAGAGTGAAAATCTGCAGAAGGGATTGGGTTAGCGATCAAGCAGCAGTGTAGGGAGGGAATTTTAAACTTTCACTTAGAAAGCAAACGCAAACAGAGCCGTTCCCTGCAAACGCATCCCTGTGTAAGCACAGGGGAGGAAAGCTGCTGCCATTTACTGGTGTGAATGCTCAGCAACTGAGGGGAGCTGAGCTTGTTTCTGGAGACAACAATGGGAACAGAAACCCGGCTCCTTATGGATGGGGTGAAACGGGAAGCTCTGAAAACTGACATGGGATCTTCAGTGGATTCTTCTCTCAGACTTTTTTGATTGTTTCTCATGGTCCAATTAATAAAGGGAAACTTTAGGTGTGACAATTAAAAATTTCTTCATGAGGTTTTCCCCTAAAGATATGCCCAATACTTACATTAATTTGGTGCCAGAGCTGGATGCACAATGACTGCCTGGCCTTGTCCACATGCACAAAGGTTATAAAACCGATGGGGAAATGCAGCACCCCTGGCCCTTTGCAGTGAGGTTTGAATTCGTGTTGGTTTACACACCTAGGACACCGTAATTAGTAATTATTAGTATTTCTGTAGTATGAATATCTCGGCATTTTGCTGCATGGCCCTCGCCCCAGCACGTTCAGCTGCTGTTTCCAACCTGACTTCTGCCATTTCTGCAGCATTGACACTGACTGCTTTGTTGTGCTGAAATAACATTGCTTGTTAGTCTGTGCTTCCCTTTGCTCATTCCTGCTGACCTCAATGTTTCAGCTGATATTACTGCCTGTAGCATTCTGGCACAACCTACTGGAGTCAGTGATTTTTTGTTTCTATTTTCTACAACCTGCTCAGTTACAAATCCACCGTGATTACATTCCCATTAATGGCCCTCTGTTAAATCTTGAGGGTGTCTTGCTCCATATTTCTTATCAGATCTGGTTCTGGAAGTCATCACCTTTCTGTATTTGTGGCTTAGGAAGGCTCTGTGATACGAATTTTTGGAGGCTGGGCAAATATTCTGAGGAAGAATGACACTGTTGACTTGTTCATATGATCCTTTAGGTATCTGTGGCCATTCGAGGGAAGGGGTGCAAGGAAATGGAGATGTTTGTTCTGATAAATGAGGCCATTTTATATTTTCAGCCAGTGCTGCTTATTACTTTTAGGCAGATCCTGTAGAGATACACAGCCTTCACATTTACCAATATCTTTTTTGTCCATGAATTCCTTCAAATCTTGTTAATAAGGATTCAGTCTGTGTCTGTGCCATTCAAGAGGGAAGGCAATATCCCCTTGAGTTCCCAGATATAAAATGGTAAGGTAATGTCAATTCAGTGTGGAGGTTTGCGGTACTAGAGTCAGCTTGAGCTCTTCTTTTTAATTTATTTCTTTTTTTAACATACCAGCTAGCCTGAAGAGAAAATAACTGAGTAATGCAGTTCTTAATTGGCTGTAAATAGATAGAAATATGTGTTAGCATATGGTAGCTGTTAATGGTGGTTTACTTGGTATAAAATAATTCTATCATCTGTCCGTCCAAATGATCTCACCACAGAAGCATGGCAACATCTAGTGTACTACATGTTTCCCTCAGTGTTTTTTACATGATAGCTAGAGTTGAATGTCAACCAACTCTATTTTCTGTGGCTTGGCAGCAAATCTGATCTTCCTTCGATCATACATCTCATTTGTATCACACTTTTCTTTTCTATTAGTAATTTAGCGTAGTTTAGTATAAATGTGCCAAATAAACAGGGTTTGCTGGCTACTAAGCCAAAATAAATAGATTTTTACCATTTAAGAACCTTCACATTTGCAGTTAGCCTTGTGCATAGCAAAACAGAGACTGCAGAACATATGTGAGGACTCAACATTACTGGCAGAAGAAAAGCTTTTTAAATGTGAAGGACACCCACTGGGCAGTTCAGAATCTAGGGCAAAAATTGCTATTTCACTCACTCATTCCCCATATTTACAAATCTTTTATATAAAAGTCAGCAGCGTTTATTTGAAAGCAATTCTGTAGCTGGCTGGTTTTGGCAGGTAGGCAAAGTGCTTTAAAATTTTCAGCCTTAAGAAAACAATTGACACTTGATAATGGATAGTGGCAAATGGTGCAGTACAAATAGGAAAAGCTGTGAATGGTCACTTGCCTCCAAAGGGTGAGTTAATTTACTTACAGGTGGTTTGAGTTTATGCTGTTCCACAAACTCTGAATTTTGCAGACTGAAGCAAATCTTGCACTTCAAAATCAGGTGTACGCAAGCACAGTCTTTACAGATTTTAATTCATTAACAAAGACATTTCACTTTACAAATGTGCCATAAATCTCCTTTGTCAACTTATATAAAGCTTATTTGAATTATCCTCTTAGTACAAATTAAGGAAGGTTATAGCCTTTGTGTGGATTATTTGATCTGCAAGAACCACCACTGTGCGATTTCCTTGGGCTGTGGCTGAACCAGAACTACCCAGATGTCAGGGAAGAGTAAGAACATTTTAAACTCCACACTATGAAGGTTCATTTTTTTAAAAAAAATGCCTGAAAAATTCATGTTCAGCTGCAAACCACCTATCATCCCAGCAGGGCCTGCTGGTGCCCCTGACAATAACTCTGAATAGTTCCTTTGTGAGTGGCCTCTTGAGCCCCAGGTAGATCCTGCTCAGGAGTGGCTGTGGACTGAGGAGGTTCTGCTGAAAGGACTGGGGCACAGCCTGGCCCTGGGCATTCGGACAGTGGAAAGCGTGGCTTATCATTAAAAAAAAGCCTCATGTTTTTTAGTGTTCCCAGAGCTCTGCTGGTTATTCTCATCTCATGAACTCAGCGAGCTGCAAGTAGCAGGCAATCCTGCATTATTTGTGAATGGCGTCCCTGCAGTTCTGCTTAGTCCTATAATACACAGAGTTAATATGAAAGCCTGTGAATCATTCCCAGTGATGCCTTAAGTTTAACTTCCCTGTATTCCAGGCTCTGTGCTGCCCAGGGGTGCAGCTCTGAGCTCACACTCAGCGTCACTCAGCTCTGCACACAGCAGGGACACAAAACAAATCCTTCTCCTGCTGCACACCAAGGACAACTTTCAGCCCAAAAGCACAACCAAGGCTGGGCTGGAGGGAGGAACAAGAAGGATGGGACCTCACAGCCTGCAGCTGGAATTGGACAATTAAACCCCAGTGTGCAAATGGACCAAAACTTATCCAAGTGTGAGACCTGGTGAGCGTTTGTCCATTTTGTGACCATTTTGGGTCCAGCTTGGGTGCAGCCCTGGCCAGGCTCTTGTCCTGCCCAAGGTGTACCCTAAACGCTTTTAATAAATATCTACTTTATTCTCTAGTTCTCTCCAGTCTCTGTGTCAGGTCACTCTCCCCAAGGCATCACCAGGGAAGCACCATCATGCTCTGTAGCCACCTGGATTAAACCTTTTCTAACATGCTTTAACAGATGCATTCTTTACTTTTTAATGTAAATCAGATAAAAAAATCTTTACCAAATACTATAAATTGTGTAAATCTCTGTCAATTAAATCCATTTGATTTCCGGGATTGTTGAATACAGTAAGGGAAATCTTATCTTTTTGTTGTTTACTATTTTACTATAAAAATACTGGTGTTCCTGTACCAAATGGCATCCCATCTGTGGGATGCACACAGAAGCTGTAGAAAGTTTCCTGGTTTCCATGTGCATGTTTAGTGAGATGCTAGAGTTCTGATATACTGTGAAGCTTTCCAGACTTCTTACCAGACTTTAAACTCAATTTACAACAGTTTCCTATTATTTCTCTCCTGTTTGATGCAGCCTGGTTGATTCCTCTCCCCATTTTCATGATGCATTTTTCTTCTTGGAGCAGTGTTGGCCAAGGGATCTTGGAGGCTGTAAGGGTCAGGAACAAGAACTTTATTCTTTTCTGCCATGCAGGATGGGCCGAGAAGTTTATTTTTCCTGCTCTGCTGGACTCTGGTTACAATGGCTAAAAAGGCCTTAACAATTAAAGCTCATATCTGAAGTTTGCATTCTCTCTTTACTACGTGTAACTACTGTTTAACCTTTTTTTCCTCTAAAGATGGCAAAACGTAAAACCAGTGGAAATTTAAATTCAGAGCAAAGTGAACCAGTGATTTCTCAGCACCTTGATACTGCACTGTAAGCTCTGCTGTCTATTTCTAAAGCATTTAAACTGTTCCATACTGCATCTCTGTGCATTTTTTAATACCTTAGTCTAAAACTATTATTTATAAGAACATACTCTGTTACTGGGGAAAAAAATAATAAATTCATCATGAATACTGATTCATATTTTAACAAGAATCAAGAAATAAAAAAATACATAAAAAATCCAGAACACATTTTCCTTGACTTTCATCATATTTGTATTTCCACACAGTGTCTTCCAGGCTATGTAAATATTGAGCTTGGGATTTTATATGTGAGCAGTCAGAAAATTAAGATTTTTTTTTTTTTCCCTGACAAGACAAATATAGCACCAAGAATTTAGTTTGGTGTATTAGGTGCAAACTTGCTTAATATACTTAAATAATTCCTGAAAAAGATGATGAATAGGAAGGCAGCAAAATTTGCTGAGAGAAGAGGTATGTGGGTCAGTCATCACAACGGAAGCCTGGGTTATGTGTGAGGGATGGAAAGATGTTCACTCTGGTTTTCTGGTTAAACATCAGTTGTGTGGTGAAGTGCTCCCAGAGTCGGCGGCCCCGTGGTCTCATTCAGTACTCCAGGCTGATGGATGAGCTCCACCAGGATCATGACAGCAAACCAGGCTCACCAGCACTCCTTGCAAAGCATTAAAACGTCTGTGAAAGCGCAAAGCATTTAGAATTCATTATTCAGTTCAGGAGAGAGATTTGGATGCTGTTACAGACAGCTTAATGAAGACTTTAGTGATGGCCAGAAGTCCAAAAAGACATTAAGAACCATAAGGGATAGGATGGGGAATAACATGTGAAACACTATAATTAGACCTGATAGGGAAATGTTCCCTCGGCTCTGAGCAATTTGAGAACTCTGAACAAACCCCACACCTTTATTTGTAAAAAAAACCCCAGCCATTCAGGCCAAAGATTTAATTACGTTCAAAAGGAGTCTAGTCAATTAATAACAAGAATAAAAATAAGAAGGATGTTCAAAATTGTTTTTGAAAGAGGTAATAAGGTGTGTGTTTCGTTTCCATGCTTATCCCAGTAAGGAAATACTTAGTGGGGAAGACTAAATACACCACAGATTTTAAAAACCTGTTGTGCTAGCCGCTGATAGGAAACAAGAAAGGATTGTAAGGTTAAGTGAACTACAGGATTAAGCCAGTGCAGTGTTCCTATAGTCTTGCCCTTTGCCTATGCTCCTTGAAAATTAATCCATGGCAATATTTCAACATCAGCTCTTTGGCGGAGCTACGGTCTGGACAGAGTGCATTAAAAGGTGTCTCATAGATCAAAGCAAAATGATACCAAAAATTAAGAAAAACACAAAAAAGAGTATTATTCAGCTACGGAAAATTTGCTCTTAAATGAAAGATATAAATGATTTTGAAGCTTAGTGTAAAAAGCAAAGGTGTATTGAAATTAATAATTAGCGGGCAGCAATATAGAACCTGGTTCACATAACTGCACTCCATTGCTCTCAGCACGGACAATATTCTCACTTCAATGAAGTTATGTCACTTTTAATTGCAATAGTTCTATCAGGTATCTGCTTTAGGCTGTACTTGAACAGACAGAGCCCTAATTCCACACTAGTGTAAATTACTGCACTTCCATAGGGGATCTTAATAATTTTAGCAGTAACGATCTGATCCAGGATAGCTTGAACATAAAATTCTCCTTTGACCTTGTGACAAATTTTTAATTAATTTCACAAGGAAAGTAAATACAACTGAGCAGAGACTAGTTCCTATTTGATTTGTAACAGCATTTTCCACAGGATGAGGCAGAAGCAGAAAGATCACAACCTCCATCAATAAGTAAAGGATACCGTAAAATGTTTAAATGGAATGGAATTAATCACTACTTAGCTAGCAGGGCAAAATCTATGCATTGATGTTTGTCTTATTCCCCAGCTAGAGACAACTAAATGCTCAGTGCTTTGTCTTCCCTCTGTTAGTCCCAGCAAATTCTCATTTTCTTTTCCGGTTAATCAGGAATGTTTGTTTTCCCCTACCATCTTTTGGCATCCTCCTCCACCTCCATTATTTAATTTTCTTTTAAATTCTAGTGACACTTATTCTTTACAGATCTTATACCCCACTTCCAGATACTTTTTATTTCCTTTGCCATTATTTTAGGATTTTCTTCACTTTTTTTCCTCCCTTATCTTTTTCTTCCTTCTGTCTTCGGAAAGTTCAGTGTGCTAGTTAATCTAACAGCCTGAAGCTCGCTGATATGATCAAGACTTGTGAAATAGAAACTAAGCCCTGACTGATTTTAGAGCCTTCTGGTGGCAAATCTCACATGAGCAAATTGGTTCTTGACATTTGATCAGGTCTGCTTGCTTCTTAAAATATGCTTCAAAATTAACCTGTAGGCCTGAGTCTCCTTTTATTCTGGAAACATTGTACAATTGTTTCACAAAACTTCCTTCTCCACAGAATAATTCTTGATTTGATAAGTATAATCCAAATCAGTTGTAGGAAATTCACACTTGGCTTGCTTCATTATAATCCCATATATTAATGAGAAGTTTTGAGTCTCCTTCTGTGTGTCTATAAAGAGTCAGACTTCACAGAAAAGATAATAACTCCTTTACATTGCTAATACTGTAGAGAGAATGATATTAACCGCATCATATCTGTCTGTACAATGCTCATACGGGATCATAGAATGGTCTGGTTTGGAAGGACCCTTAAAGGGCATCTAATTCCACTCCCTTGCCATGGGCAGGGACGATTTCCACTTGGAGCAGGTTGTCCGGGGCCCCATCCACCCTGGCCTTGAAGAGCTCAGAGATCCTGAACACCTCCAGCGCTTCCACAGCTCCTCTGGGCAGCCTGTGCCAGGCCCTCCCCACCCTCGTAGTGAATGATTTTTCCTAATATCTAATGTGAACCTTCTCTCTTGCAGTTTAAAGTCCTCACTCCTTGTCTTCTTCATGGAGCCACTGCTGCTGCTGTGTCATTTTCCCTGGATTGCTTCATTTTATGTCTCTGGACTAAGACAGCCCAAGTCCTCTGCTGTGCTGATGACCCTGAAAAGCCCTGTTAACCTGTTGTCTGGGAGGATTAATTGAATAACTGTTGCCCCTTTAAGGACATAGAATAGGCTTTATCAAATGCATCATAATAATTAGATTCTTACTGAAAATAACTAATTATTTTGAAAGTTGTTCTACTGAGAAACAGGTGCAGCAAAAAAGGAAGATCATCATAAGTTAATCTCTGTAACCCATTGTAGGACAGAGGATTGCAGCTCTTACATCCCTGCCTGACCCCGGCACATCCAGCACCCTGCTTAGTCCTGTCCTGGTCAGGAGACGTGACACAGAGAGCCTTTTCTCAGGCACTCGGCTCAACATTTCCAATCCCTCTTTTGAGCAGAGGTTCAGAAACAGCAGCCAGGCCCAAAATCCATTCCAATTAGGGTACAGGTACTTGGGAAAGTGGGATAAGCCCTTAGGTGTTGTTTGACGCACAAACACACACAAACACACACTCGCTTTGGTGAGAAGGCATGAACTGTTTATTATCAAATCTGACTTCATTTTATAGTGTTTCTACAAAGGCCAGGGATTGGGGGAGAAGGCTGACACCTCTCCCCATCCCATTGGTCAAGACAACTGTGCATCAGCTGTCCATAGCTCTAAAACAAGAATGTAAACTGCCTTGAATTAAGGAAAACATTGCTTCTATTTATAACACCCGTATGTGAGAAACAACCTAAGAACTATGAACTGTGAGACACAAGGGAAGGCCGAAAAATCAGGGTGACACTTAGGTGAGCAGAGGCTTTCCTGCCCCTTCAGGGGGGCTGGGGGCTGGCATTCACAGAATCACAGAATCACAGAATCACAGAATCACAGAATCACCAGGCTGGAAGAGACCTCCAGGATCATTGAGTCCAACCCAGCCCCAACACCTCAACTAAACCACAGCACCAGTCCCACATCCAGTCTTTGTTTAAACACATCCAGGGATGGTGACTCCACCACCTCCCCGCGCAGATCATTCCATACTTTAGCACTCTTTCTGTGAAAATCTTTTTCCTAATATCCAACCTGTATTTCCCTTGGTGCAGCTTGAGACTGCATCCTCTTGTTCTGTCAGTGCTGCCCGGAGTTCAGTCAGTTCCAGCCACGCCAGAGTGCTGAAGTGTGGCTCTGGTGGTGCAGCTGCACAGCCCCTGCTCAGCGAGAGGCGCTGGGCAGCACTAACTGAGCACAAGGAGGTTGGGAGGCTGGGGTTTCACCACAGCCGCCTGGGATTCTGAATTATACGTGGGTTTCCTTATTTTGTATTTAACCAACGAGTGGTTTCTGCCCGTTCCTCTCTTATTCAGGGAATGGTATAAACTGTGTGCATTTCAAGTGACTGCAGGAATCCTACTGAATTTACCCAGAGTTCTAAATACACGTAGAGTATCATAACCAAAATGTCCTCATTCTGTCTTATTTACTTGAAATATGTGTCCAGGTAACAATAGCCCTTCATGTCGGTGCTTCTAAAGTGACCATTTAGACACCTTCTAGAACTGCTTAGAGCTTTAAAAATAAATGAGCATTATCTGCTCAAAAATACACATATTTCTTTTATGATCAGATGTTAAAGAGAAAATTTATGGCGTGGTTCAACACTTATACCAGGAAGCTTTTTGAAAATGCCACCTCTTGCTCCCAGGCATTTTTATTTACGAAAGGACACGTAGAAAAGATGGAGTGATTTGTCTCCGTGAGTAAGAGCAAAGTGAGGTCACTCTCTGTAAGCAGCAACTGTTGTGATAAACAGCACACCATAAAGCCATGGTTGGCTAAGCAGAATAATTTTAAACCCTTTGCTGGATCCTCACAACAGCTGTACATGGCTGGCGCTGCCTCGGAGTGATCAACACGGGCACTCAGCACGTGGTGGAGCCTCTTGCTTGTCACTGTTCAGTACAAACCCACCCTGGATCCCCTCGTGGAAGGAACTTCTTGGCACCTTCCTAAAAGACTTTCTCTTTCCTGCACTTCTCTTAAGTCGAGAACATGAGGTGCACAAGCCTCTTTGCTACTCCAAAGGCTGCTGGATCTCTCTGTGCAAATATATCCCAAATGTGGCCTTTAATAGCTGCAGAGGATGTGATTTTCCTGCTGGTGGGATGTGTGGTGCCACTGGCAATGTGTCTGCTACAGAACCTCATTTGTGGCTAGGGCACCTCTGTTTTAATTATGACTACAAATCCGAAAAAGCCCAATTGCTTTTAAGGAGGTAAGAAAGGCACGGGGACCCATATCTTAGGAATCTATTGGGATCCCAGGATTAGCTAAGTCTTGCTAAAATTTTAGTTTTCAAAGGAGGAATCTGGGCATAGACAGAAAATTTGGTACAGCATTATATGAGCTGAGTATCTTCAAGCATAGAGGTGGGTGGAGGAGATTTAAGGCTCAGGAAACACTGAGAATTTGTGGCAGTAGACATAAAGGAAGGTGTAGGGGGCTGCACACCACTAAAAATATACCCTTCTCATAAAAAAAAAAAATCAGAACATTTTTTCTTCTTTACCTTGATTGTTTTTTTCTCTTGACAAGAGATTCACTTTGGCATTAAAGCGTAGACAATCCCTGTGTTTCTACAAGAAACTAGAAGATCCATATGCATGGAACTCAAAAAACCCCCACCTGCTTTGGAGTTTTCATCCATTTCCTGTTCAGTAGGACTTTTAGCTATTAACTTACCTTGGGGACTAGTCTAACTCACAAAGGCACACCCAGTGTGCAGACAATGGCAATTTGCTGAGGTGGGTGAGATGAATCAACTCATGGTGGGACTGATTTCTTCTGCTAACTATAAAAAGTACATTGATGATTAAACTGGGAAAGATACCTCATGCTTAGGTAGGTACTGTTAAATGACATGAATCCCACATGAATGACAAAACCAAGCAGCAAAAAAAGCGACATTTATTACAGAGATTCACCTGTGGAGGCATCAATGCTTACAGGTCATCTCCTTTTGTCACTGGAATTTCAATCTCTTCCTGCACTGGACGAGAGAGCACAGTACTGCCACGTTTGGTAAAGTGATAATAATCCCTCGGCATCAAAAAGGGTAGAGAAGTGCACAGTTTTTAAGAACAATCGCCGATTCCGAGGGAGTAACTTTGTTTAAAAATTGATGGTGATGCTATGTGACCCACTTTTTTCTCAGGGCAGAGAGTCCAGTGCTTTTTCTGCCATCTGTACCATCAAAAAGGGTCAGTTAATAAGGTAGACAGGGCTCATCTGTTCTTTCGCTTTAAAGATCATCTGGGAGTCTCCCTTTCTCCTTTTCAGGATGATCCTGTTCATATGTTTGGAAGAGTTTATTAATTATCTCAGTCTAGAAATGTCAGGCTTTTATTAAACCCTCCAAACTCACACCCCCAGCCCCCATTTAAAAGAGATTGATTTCTGAACATTGCTAGTTATAGAGGAGGCAAAATGTATTGGAATACAGTACCATGTGCTGGAATATTAACAAAGTAGAGCTGAACTGTTTAAAGTCATTGTCCCTCATGTTTTCCACGCCATGGGAAACAATACTTAGCAAATAACAAGGTATTAGGAACAGGTTTTCAGACAGAGTAAGAGTCATTCTTTCATCCTGAAGCCTCCAAAAGTCATTTTGCCTGCTCTTTGGGGTCCTTCTGACATGGACCTGACCAACTTGAGACAGAAATACTCCAGATCAAAAATATAAATTCTGTTCTTACATGATGCTATTACTGCTGGGGACTACATTCAGAGTGATGTTTGTTCATCCAGTAGAGCTCCACCATTTCTGTAAGTTCAGGAGAACCTCAACTCAGGCCTAGTAAGGGTGTAAGGAGCCCAGCCTTTGGACACCATGGGAGGCCTCTGCTCTGTGCTTTTGCGGCAGCAGCAGTGTTGGTGTCACAGACAGAGCAGCATGTGCCTACACGGGCTGTACTCAGCAGTGCCAGTCCCTGTTCCAGCACCTCCACCCCTGGAGGCCGCTTTGACCTCCAGCACCAAGCACTTCCTCTTACATAACCATTTTAATATTTATCTTCCTCTGTGCCCCTGCTGAGACATCTTACTTATCTTTTCTTTAATGATAGTGACATCTTATTGAGTGCAATGAGATGAGGAGTGTCAGGGCAGGCTCCCGGGACTCTCTCAAGGACAGCTGAGTGTGCCCTCACCTCTTTTCCAGGCAGCTGGAGCACAGAGCTCTCCAGACCCAACTCCCAAGCCCCTAGAATGGGGATTTCTACCGGGCCATTGGGTTTCTCACCAGATTGGCCAAGTTTAGCGAGTGCACATGGCTTTGGATGGACAGACCCCAAGGCAGTGCAACTCTCTGCAGGTACATGCCCTGCAGGAGGCCCTGAGGAAACCTGGCTGCAGGATGGGAGATGGAATGCCAAGCTGGAGGAACCTGTCTCTATGTATGAGCGTGAGGGAACACCTCTGGGAGGGCAGAGCTCTCATTCTTTGTGGCCTCAACACCTCCTCAAGGCCTGTGCTTCTGTGTCTGTCCTCTGTTCCCCCCGTGTCCTCACAGCTCCTCTTCTGTCCCTTCCCTCCCCTTTGCAGAAGCAGCCCAGCAGTTACTCAGCCTGACTATTCAGCCCAGAGGCAGCAAAATTCAATATATCAGTTCAATTAATTCAATTAATAAGCAAAATGCAACGGATCAGAGAAGTGGCACTGCAATCAACATCACGATCCATGTTGCTAAGTGGAGTTCCTTCAGCGAAGGGTACATGCCATTGTTATTTCCATGCTCATATTTTATTAATATGGAAGAAACTGTTGAGGCTATTATTAAATTGGAATCTCATAAAACGGGAAGTGTTCTGGAAAGATGCTGGCGAGGCTTGCAAAGCTTTGCTAATTTCCTCCAAAGCTTTCACAGCTTTCAGTGTGGCTTTTTCACAAAGCTAAACTTGGGGGATTAACGCCGCTCTCCTCACGGTACTCTGTTTACCAAGGGAACTTTGGTCAAAGGCAGAAAAGTGGACAACTTCAGACTTTTCACGTCAGTGCTACTTACAGAACAAATATCCATTGGCAGGGTAAGAGCCTGAAGAAGAAGAAAAGCAGCTTTCTACCTATTGTGCAATAAATCAAAAGGTTCCAGTGAGTTTCTTTGAGTGTTAGCAAAATTGCTTAATCAAGGATTTCAAAGGGTGATCAAAACTGTTTTCAGTTATTTCTGACTTGCACTTGTATCATTCCAGACTGAGCTGAGTCTTTTTCCCTAGCACATTCCTTTATTTAAAGGCAGTAGAAAGAAGAGAAAGCAGTGAATTTCAATTATCAGAATCCTAATGTGAGGGAAATATGACTTCAATTCTTCCTCTGGAACATCTGAATAAGAGCAAATAATTGCAAGTTCCTCACTAATAAAAAGCAGAGGAAAAAAAGAAACAATAAGAGAACATTTTCAGAAATTGGATTTTCATTATCTGCAATAACACAGGAAGCTTATCTATTGTGAAGAAAGCCAGTCTGATTCTAATGTGGCATAAATATTTGCATGATAATGAGGTAATGTATTTTAGATTAAGTCAATGTATTGCTCACAAAGAAAAAGAAACAGCTGCGGCCATCCTTGGGAAGATGTGACTTTCTGGATGTGACTTTGTGCATGTCTCAGGACTCTACAGCTAAGTTTTCTATGAAAGGACATTTAGTGTCACAGTGCAGTTACAATTGACTCACATCCAGACTCTGAGGGTGGCAGAACAGGGACGCAAGAGCTGCTCAAAAGCTTTGATCTTTAGGAATAAGCAAGGAGTCCCAAAAGGAGAACACCAAATATGCCTGTCTGCCTCACCGTGTTGTATTACTAATCCTTAAATCTTGAAAATTAAAAGGGTTTGTGAAGCACCAAGTGTGTAAGTGTACCAACCAAAGAGTTTTAGTACAGAAATTTTAAATTTACATCCCAAAATGAATTAGGTGGTGAACTTTCACAGATCTCTTTGTTTTCAAATGTGACTAGAAATTCCAAGGCAGCGGCAAATTGTACTGGTTCTACAGCAGGGGAGTCAAAGTGAACATTCTGCCCTGCTAGCACCGACCCATTACTGGTACAAAAGATGACTGCTGAAGTTAAGGGGTGTACAAAACAAAGCAGCTGCATCCTCAGCTACTCTAAACCAGTTCTGTGATGTCTGTGGGAGTAAACGCTGTTTACAGCAGGACAGGGTCTGGATATCCTTCCTTAAATAACAAACACTGTTTCCTTAGGAGAGAAAAAATTACCCTCTAAAATCCTGAAGATGAACATGTTAAAAGGATCACTGAATATTTCTTTTCCATGATTCATATTTCTCCTGGAGTTTAAGAGTAACAAGTCTTTTTAAGCACTGCTTTGAACTACCACTTTGGGTGTACTTCTGCTTGTCCAGGACAGAGGGTTTACATTGCACAGCCAGGAACAGTTTGGGTGTATCATGTATCGGCTCTTCTGTATAAACAGCCTCTGAGCAATTGTCGGTTATCTGGAAGTATGAAACTGTGCATGGGATCGGAGCACTTACCCCATCCAGCCAAAAAAACCCCGTGTCACTTGCAGTCTAGAAACCAGAGATAATTGTTCACGCCCCATTTTATGAATCAGCAAGAAAATGAGAGCATCAGCCTTAGCACTCTCAGAATTTAGATGGGCATAATATCCAAACATAAAGCAGAAGAAAAGGCCTAGCCAGTGAATGAATTTTAGTGGGTTAATCAAAAGCAAATTTAAAAGTGGAGGTGAAATTCTGCCTCTGTTGTGTTGCATGGACATGGTGCCACAGATTCTTGTAGTCCTACATTTAGAAATCAGCTCTCCTGCATGGAAGCATCAGATTTCCAGGCATGCCATGGAAGATTTTCCGTGGAAAATGGTGGCCTTTCCAACACATAGTTGGATTTTAGAGCATGCACTTGGGCTATACATGGAAAAATATGCACACAATCTGCATTCAATGGACAAGAGAAGTATTGTGGTAGCCACAGAGTAGAAAGAAAGAAGTTAAAGTGGAAGGGAAGAGGCTGACAAGGAAAGTTGAATGAATTTCTTTTTCTCCCCAGAGTGCCAGGCTCTTGTTTCAGCAGCTGTCTGCCACTCAGAGCCTCTCTTGGCTCGCTTGCCAAAAAAAAACCAGCATAAAAACTGTCAGCAATAGCCCAACTGACTTCATGCAGAAAAAGGTGAATAAAAAATGACTGGTATGCTGAGAACCATTTTTGAATGGATTCTATAGGGCAGAAACAGACACTGTGATTCAACTCAGCCAGAGAGGGAAAACTGAGGAGGTGGGGTACTGTGTATTTTCAAAGGTTTAAAAACAAACCGTAGCTTTTGCCTCCCCGTTTTATTCCACATATCTCATATCCTTTTACAAGGAGATAGCGTCTTTTCCCTGTACAAGGTAATCTTCATGGCCTGTTTTTTAACTGCAAAGACAGAAAACAAAACTAAATCTGACATGCCGACACCACATTCTTAGATCAGAAAAACATATGCCAGGGGAAAAAAAAAGCAGTGCACTGTTGCTGCATTCGGGTGAAGCTATAAAGGCTTTGAAAAACAATTATACTTAACACTTCTCATCAGTAAATCTCACCACACTAAGGCAGAAAGTATTGTACTCCTTATTTAATGATGCAGAAATTAAAGCATGGGGACACAGGTATGCCTCGTGCAAGGTCTGGCAGAACAAAAAAGAGAACATTATTTTTCAATTCCCAGCAAATGAGCTTTTAAGTAGGCCCACTGCTTCACTATCTAAGCAAAACAACAACAAAAAAAAATAATATAAACAAAGTCCTTGGTAGTTCAACTGCAGGTGTTCATTATGAAATATCCATTAGGACTCTACTGCTAAGAATTATCCCCATGCATTACTAGGAGAACAAAGAGAAGCCATGGCAAACTTAAGCCACCATCAAACGAATTTGTGAACATTCCATTATGGAAAAGAAGGCCACATCAATAAATATAAGAAGTGCATTCTCAGTTCTGCTAAGCTGCTTATGAGTTGGACGTGATGGTAAATATGGTCACAGAAAATACAGGCTACAGCCTCTACCACTAATTAAGGTGTGAACTGCAGCATGGAGCATTTTCCCCACTTCCATTATCTCTTCACGTGAGCCATGCTGAGATCTGAATTCCAGTAAATCTGCTCTGATTTAAGGCTGGGATTTCTCAGCTCTCCAAGGGAGCCTGTCCTGCTCCCTCAGCCTTTAGGAAAGCAGCCTGTGCACCATTTCCCTTTAGATGTTTCGCAGAAAAGTAGGCATTTTTGTGACCTCTTTGAGTCGTAAACTCTGAATTTCTTAGTTTTTTGGTAGTCTCCTTTCAACATCTTGACAGTTAAGACAACGATAATCTACCTTTTTTTTCCCTCTTTCCCTCACCTCCACTGTCTTCGCAAAAACACACAAAAACCCCCTTACACAACACTGTTGTTAGAATTCCTTTTGATTCCCTAGTAATCGTAATAAATCCCTCTGAAACCTCCAGGAAAAAAACCTCAGAAATTTGAAAGCTTTTTCCCAGACTCTAAACTCCCTCTCTTTTTTCTATTATAAGTAAGCGGAATATTTTAAGGTTTTACACAGATAGTTAGTTATTAGTGTGTATGTGTTTCAAGTTGGAATTCATCTGAATAAAATCAGCAGCTTCACAGAACACAGCAGATGTGATGGGAGCAGGAAAGCTTTGGTAAAGCTTTGCTCACTTGAGTGGATCACTGAGCTTGTGAAACTTCTGACTTGTTCAAGTCTCAGCTGCCTGATACTTGAGGAACTTGTGAAATAAGATAAAGAAAAACCCCAAAGATTTAGCTGAGCATATTCCATTTGCCCTCCAAAGTGAGAACACAGTCAGAAATAATCAAGAATTAAAATTTAGAAAACATAGAATAAACCAAAGGTTCCAAGCAAGACCTCATCCAGGAGTAAGAGACGTGATAGCCAAAATGTCACATCACTCAAATATTACTGAAAATCTGATAATTAAGTATAAACTTGGAGTATGCTGACTTCAGATTTATGGGAATGAGTGCTGAGTCTGGAAAACTCCCAAATGGCATTTTAAGTGATGGGAAGAGGACATGAGCATTTTTCTCTCCCCTCTGCCACTCACAGCTGGGGAGTTCAATGGGATTGCTCTTATTTAGTGAGATTCCCATCCCTGGTGCCAATCCAGGGCACCCCAACAAGGGCACTCAGGTGTAAAACTAACAAAGGTGTTCTGCACCTGCACCTGAATGCCTCAGGTGTGGCTGTCCCCTGGAATCTTTAAAGGCCTCTCTGACAGCTTTGCTTCCACATCATGTTGTATGTTCCTCTGTCATTAGAAGAAAATTCATGTAGTCATTACATTTTCACAGATCTCAAAAAATTTTGTGTTCATTTCGGCTGTCTGGCTAAGATGCCGGCATGCATCAAATCTGTAACAAATCCCTGGGGAAAGGGACAAAACTTTATAGCATGGGGAAAAAAAATGCTTTAAGTGCCACTCCTTTGCTTCTCAGATGAGAGGCTTTCAGAACTAAAATCAAGATGTTTTAAAATAGACTCTGTCACATTATCAGCAATCTCAAGGGGATTTTTTCCTAGGCTTTTGTATGGAAATATGTCTTATCTCAAGAGGAGATAACTCCAACAGGTCAATATACATTAGCTGTGCTTTTTCCAATGCAGAGTGCGTTTTTAAAAAGGCTGTTCTGCCTCTTTCTCAGGAGATTAAGGTGCTTAACAGTTCTGGCTCTGGAGAGCAATGCACAAACAGGGCACGAGGAGGAGACACAAGGAACCTGTGTGTTCAGGACACAAATCTGCACTTGCTCTGTCACCACAAAGAATCCTGATGTCATTATATTGCATAGCTTTGTAATGCTGATGTAATTTGTTGCACTGCAAATTTGTATTTACATTACCTTGACTGCTTCCCTCTTGAAACTAGCTGCAATATTTTGTGCTGCTCGTTTTTTAAGCAGCTACATACTCTGATCTTTTGCTGAGAAGTTAGTTTGTACAAAGGACCTTGGAAATTAAAAGTCTGAGGCATTAAATGCACCAATGGTTAATTGATTTCATTTTAAAGGACAGGAATAAGAACCATGCAGAAATACTGCAAATAGCCCTGCTCCCCCAAACTTCACCTTGTTTACTTTCTCAAAGAGAATGCAGAAGCAGTGGTGTGTGCGCACACAGCAACAACCAGGGCTGAGAACAAACCCTGAACACTTCAGTCTTGTCCTTAAGCACAGTGGAGGTGCATCTGGCCTCTGATTTCGTCCCTCCAAATGGTTAACAGCAAGTAACAAAATCTGCTGCTGTGTTCACAGGGGAGCCCTCTGTGTTTATGATCTCAGGAAGAAAGCCACTTTTATGACGTCCTGTTTTTCAGACTTCACTCATACTCTTGAGCCTATTTGGTCTTGAGAATGACTGCATCTCCGACTGCCACTCCAGCGTTTCTTTCATTCAGAACGATCTATTCATCTGTATTCATAAACATGTCAATCTGCTGGTTCACAAAATCCAACCAGCCCCTCAAGAACAAAAAAAGCAACAACAAAAACCTTCTCCTTAATCCACCTCCCTCATTAGCTAGGATTAAAAACCCTAGTCAAAATGATTGGCCTTGTGCCCAGAAAAGCTATGAGATCAATAATCCAAACAGACTTAATGATCCTCTTAGAAAAGAATAACTTTTGTACTTCTCCTATGGAACGTTTTGAAAAAGTGATGGGAAATACACGAGAAGTGTCACATCATCTGCATAAGTTAATTTATGTTATTTTGAAGTTCTACAGTTGGAGGAGGTCTTTGGGAAACAGGATTTTTTTCCTTCTTCTCCGTTAAATGCCATTTATTGTCTGCAAAAACAGTAATATGAAAAATCACAAACTGTATCAGTGATTAGCCAGTAAGAGCCTAAGAAGTTTCATTAACATTTCCAGTATCTCATTTCACTCATGAGCAGTTTAAAATTATTGTATTCCTATACAAGCTCAGTATCCTATCAGGCTTTTTTTTAGGCAATTTAACTTGTTGGTATCCTTACTTTGACACTACTAATTACAGCTGCAAACTTTTTAAAAGTGCGACTTTTATCTTACAAACTCGAGTGCTGGCGGGAAGAAAAAGAAAACCAAACTAAGCACAAGGTGGGGTTATGAGGACTCAGTGCATTTGGCCAGAGCAGGGTGTGAAGCACAGGGAATGCTTCTCTCACGGACAGAAAAAAAAATATAAAAGTTTAGGAGTAGAGCCTGGCAGATCCTCAGCAGAGCAGGGATGCTGCATGTAGGGGCGCTGAGAAGGGCCAGGCTGGGCTGACCACAGCTCTGTGCGAAGGAGCTGCCATCAGCACTCATTATTTGGCCTCCCCACACCCCTGGAAGGAAGCAGCCGTAGCTGTATCCCGATCTACGCCTTGCACTGGGAGCAACCACCTTTGAATGGCCTGGTGTTTTTTGGCTATTTACTCTAGAGAGCTCGAGTTTAAAGATTTAGCAGCTAATTTTAGCCAGATTAACTCGTGCTGAGGACAACTCGCCGAAATGACAGCGAGGAGTGATGTGATGCCAAACCCATCCCGTTCGCCCTTGCTCAGGTGTGCTGCACACACAGACACAGCCACGCCACCTGCCCCAGGCTGGCACGTGGGGGATCCTGCATGGAAGCTAAACCTTCGGTGATTTTAGGCTTCTCTTTGCTCTGGAGGGGAAGAGGGAGCAGCCATGCAGTCCCTCCTCCAGCCCAGCTCCCAGGAAAACCACGGGGATCAGGTGTCTCCTCTGACACAGGGCAGGAGGGCAGGACTGAGCTCGGGGTGAGCAGGGACATCAGCTCCCTCCAAAGCTGGAGCTGGTCCTTCAGAGCTGGCTAGGGCAGGGATGGAGAGCCCTCAGGGCCAGGTGGGGCGTGAGCAGGGCTTTGGGAACAGGTAACAGAGCACAGATAGTAGCTGAGCAAATGCTGGAGCCCAAAGAGGTAAAATCTGATGGAAGACAGACTACAGGAAGGAGGAGCAGCACTGGGCATGTGGAGCGGCTCTGCAAGCAGGCTTGAGGACACAAAGAACACTTTTTCCAAAAAGTGACATTTTTTCCTGTGTCCCTGGGGAGGAAAAGGGAAGTGTGTTGATAAACTTTGTCTAATACTTACCCAGAAAGGTCTCTTAAAAAAAAAAAAAAAAAAGTATTCATGCTTTGGAAGAGAAGAGCTCCTCATTTTTACTAGAAATAACTGCATAGTTTCAACAGTGCTTCAGTCTGCACAATTACTGCTTCTGTAAAGGCCATTAAGTTCACTTTCACAAAAGAAAACTTGTGAAGAAAGAAAACTATTTGCACCCCATCTTCCTGAGGGAATAAAAACAACTTTGCCAACCTGGTTACATAATTTTCACAGTTCAACTTTTCGAACTGTGAAAGAATTTTTTTTTTTCAGACTCATTATCAAGCCACGACTCAGGCAAGCAGCTCTCCCCTAACAAGCAGCAGCTCCCAGGGCAGCACAGCTGAAGAAATGTGGAGACCTCCTATACAGCAGCTGCCGACACACTTTCCCTGTTAAACAAATCTCTTTAAGTGTAACTGAAAAAAATCTTCTCCTTCACCTAGACAGTCTATGAAAAGAATTCCTTAATGGATGTCAGCTGAAGGGTATAAAAACAAGCCTAAAATATCCACAGCAATGATAATTTTTTAAGCTGGTACTGGTGATGCAAAATAAAATCTAGTCATTAAGTAAATCCCACTAGGAAACCTAAAGAAAGGTAAAGCAACAGCAACCTCTGTAAAGTATGGCTGTGCTACCCAAGCAAACATCAAAGTACTGAGACTGAAGCACTCAAACCAAACAATATAATGTTACTGAAAGAATCAATTCCCTATCTCTCTTGTTTGCAAACACTAGAACACTGAAAATATCTCTGTTGGAAAAAATAGCTTTTTTTTCTGAGGAAAAAAACCTTTGTAATTGGTTCTGCTTCACTGGAGGATAATAAATAACAATAAATAATAAGTAATGAATAATAAATAATAATAAAGAATAGCTGCTGCCAGATGTAACATGGTACTTGTTCTGCAGGCAATGCTAAATCCATACCTGCAAAGAGTTAACAACTTTCCTTTAAAATAATACTTATACTTCTCTCAGTGTTTCGGTAATAAATGCTTTTAATTACCCAGGGGAAGGAGCCATAAGACAATCAGCCCTGGAAGGTTTCGAGCCAGTATCTTGCTCAGAGATGGATGCAATTCCATTCAAATGTTCCAAGTTCAACTAAAGTGATACCATTTCACCTCCTCCTTGGTGTGAGACCATTTTGAAGCCTGATTCCGCAGCAGCTCATTGTAGCACTTCAATTTTAAACCTGGTCTAATGAACAGCCATAGATGCTACGGATTCTAAACGTAAAGAGTTGACATGTTAGCATATTAATGCACTCAGATGTCACATAAATCATGGGAAGACGTTTTACTAAGTGACTCAGATATCTGGCAATACACATGCAAAGCCTCTCTAGCTCTTAAATACAAAGCAACTTCCTTTTGGCAAAGTCCTGATTAGAACAACATTGATTGTAGTTATTTATAGCTTAAATGCTATTGCTGAAAATTTCTCCAGGTTGTAGATACTGTATTATTAACTACAGTAAAGCTCTAAAAATCAGTCAGCAGAGGCCACTTCAATCTCTGCATGATAATAAAGGATTATTATGTGCAGTAACCTATTTATGAAAAGGAAACAGTGTGCTTCTTTCAGACCCCATCAATTGCTTTAATAAGGAATTGAAAAGCCTGGCCTACTTTATATGCAGATCACCATCCCAGTTGCATAAGGATTTAGAACAGACAAAACAAAACTGTTTTTGTTGTAAATAAGGACTGTTTGTTTAAATTGCACAATAATGTTTGCATCTAAAAATTATTTAGAAGCTAATAAGGCTTAATAAAGTTTGACTGCATACTTGTTAATAAAAATGGTTTCAATATTCTCCATGAAGGAAAAGTAAATTGGAGGTGATAACATAAAGCTTGAAGCAAAACAGGCCTGAGTTAATGGAAAAGGAGAAGACTCACTGCATTTGTCCACTGATGGGCTTAAGAAAACCAGTGTTGAGAATGAGATTCAGTTAACTTAAAACATGTTATAAAATTTAAGACTGTGAACTTCATGGTAGTTTTCTCTAACAGATTAGAATTATTGCAGTATTACTTCTGCTTTAGAGACAAAAAGCACACAGACATCGTTCAGACTACCAAAAGTTAGTGGGATGCACATACTGGTTTCAGCCGCCTTGATTTGGAGGACTCCAGGGTTCAAATATTACCTTTGGCACTGGTTCATTTGCCTGTATGTTAATAAATTTAATGAGGTGCGGGATGACCCCTGCTGGTGTCCCTGCTTATGAAAAAAACCCAAATATGTATCTGGCAGGAAGAGGACATGTTCATTTCAGTCCAAAAAGTTACAAATATAAACTCTGTCACAAAATGTATAAAAATACCTAATCCAATGCATAGAGTATTATGAGTAATGTTCTGTTAAGTATGAAAATAATCTTAAGCCATTGAACATTACTGTGTTAGAGCTGCGGTGCAATGTATTAAGAAGGACATTAATTGTTCAGTTCACTATGACATTGTGTTAAACATCTTTTATTAATGAGCTGTTATTCCCGGCTGAGGCATTTGATAACCTCTAGTCCATTGCTAAATCCTTTCAGTTGATTTCAGTGAGTCACTCTAAACAAACCTAGAGGGAAAAAAATATCCCAATAATTTACATTTGATCTGTAAGGTCCTACAACTAGAGTCATTTAAAGAAGGGCAGCTTTCCTATAAATCAAACCTTCTGATTTAATGCAGCTGACATATAGATCTATTTTACAATCTTTTTTTTAATTTCAAAAATACAACACATTAAAATAGGTTCAATTTATCAAAGCTAAGAGCAACAATTAAGTAATAATGTACTTAAAGTGCAAAGGCACTTTAACACAAAAAAGTGACGCCCAGTGGCTATAGTTGGTAATTGAAACAGCAGTACTGTATATTATTATTTACAAAAGAAAGTCACAGTCCAGGAAAAAAGATCTTTGGAGATCTTCTACATAATACATTAAGTTCCCATTTTGAAATGAAAAGAAAAAAGAAAAACAAAAACAAAACAGAAACCCCGAAGACCCCCTTCCTCATTTCCTTTGAAATCAAAAAGAATTATGCAAGATCTATTACAGAAAGATACATTTGCAGTGACAGTTCCTAGAGAAGGGTCAAAAGGAGAGAGATATAGAGATAACTTAAAGGGAACGTTGTAAAAGCAACACCACATCCTTGCTATGCTGCAAGGGCTGCTTTTCTCTCTCACTCCTTCTCTGATTTAAAAAAGTGGAAATGTTGGGAATGCGACAGATGACATCAGTACCGAGTTCAGACTCAAAGAAATGTGATGCTGAGCATTTAAATTTAAAAAATTTCCTTTGTCTCCCACCTCCCCCCTCACAGCTGACTGATTGCAGTTTGTTTTTCCAGAACTTCGAGGTAGTCTGGTTCTGTTTGTAGCTTTCCTTGGAGTAAAGGATGCTCAGGTTTAGACTGTTCTGCAAAATATTTCCTGGGAGTTCCATATAAAACAGTTTTATTTATCCTGTCCTGGTTTTGGCGTCTGGATTCATATGAAGGGGCAAACTGCCTTTTGGGTAAGGTACAAAAGTTATAATGAACTAATCCTCCGGTGGGGAGTTCCTTGACCCTCTCTGCAATATTTTGATACAGCAGCTCTGGTTCCCTCGGTGAGGACTGCTTTTCCAGTAACTCAGCTGCACTGATGGTAAATGCAAGGCTGGTGGGGTCTTCTTTTTTGTGGTCAAGGCTGCTATAGCTAAACTCATGGAGATTCCTGTAATAGGCAACCGGATCCCCTTCCTTCTGCATGTAGATTGGGTTTTGGCACATCTGTCCAACAGGAGGGGGGATGTAGTTATAAACATGTCCTTCGGTTTTATCGTGGCTCTCAGTGTTGTAAGACCCATACTGGAGCTGAAAGGAACTAATATCTACGTTGTTGGCACTGCTGGGCATGCTCTGCACCCCCTTCCGGCGCTTAAGGACGAAGACAAACAGACCTGCCCCAAAACAAACAGACAAAATAAACACAACCAGCAAGCCTAAAATCAGGACAGAGAGAGGGACTTCAGTGTGTAACTCTGGGTAGGAGCTGGGTGAGACACCGAGGTGGGGGCTATCTGTGTTCTGGTTCATGGAGAGGACAGAAGAATCTGCCAGGTTGGGGTTCTCTGGGCATATGGCTTCTTTGCTCAGAAATTTCAGATGCTCTCCCGAATGCTTGGTGGGAGACTCACAAATCACTTCATTGATAACTACAGGGGGATTTGACTGCTGGCTGTTCTGGTCAGTGACTTTCTCTATCCAGTTCCTCAGCCCCAGGATGTCACACGTGCAGTCCCAAGGGTTCTCTTGGAGGTCGATCTGAATCAGGGCCGAGAGCTGGTCCAAGACTCCTCTCACAGGCAGGTGCGAGAAATGGTTGTTTCTAAGGTTGAGCCTGGTGAGGGAAGTGCCTCCAAAGACGTTATCAGGCAAGGATCTGAGCAGGTTGTTATTGAGAAACAGCAGATGAAGATTACTCAGAGCATCAAATGTGCGTGGCAGGATCTCCTTAATGACATTGTACTCTAGGTAGAGATACTGCAGGCTGTGCAGCCCTTCAAACATGGATCGGTACAGAACCTCAAGGTAGTTGCCATTAAGATAAAGTCTGCGTAAACTTGTGAGGTTTGTAAAGGCACCTTCTTGTATCACTGCAATTCTGTTATTTCCTAGATGCAGCAAATCCAGGGAGCTGTACTCTGTGAGATCGGTTCTATAAATGACTTGCAGATAGTTACTGGTAAGGTAAAGTTTCTTTGGACTGGTTGGCCTGGGGTGGAGATCGGAGATGTTGCTTATCTTTTTCTCTTGGCAGTTAACATTTAGGCCGTTGTCTGAGCTCTGGGACGTGCAGATGCAGCCAGCTGGGCAGGTGATGGGCACAGGAGACTTTGTCTGGTAAACCATGATAGGTCCAAATATTTGTCTGTCCTTGGACACAGAGACACGGGGGGTGGGGCGGTTCCTTGTTTTGGGTGGCCGGCTGGCTTTTGGGGCCCTGGTGGGATTGACGGCAGAGCTGGCCGTGGGTGACAGCCTCGAGACGTGTGGGTCTGGGAGGACAGGGTGCTTCTCCCTCTGGCTTGAGTCACTGGAGCTTTTCCTCGGGCAGAGATCTTGCCTGGTGAGCTGGGTCACATCTTTCCCGTGAAGCCTGAAGGGGGTCTCACAGACTATCTCACCCACAAACACGGTGATGGTGTCCAGCCAGGCCTTGAGCGGCAGCAAGTCGCAGGTGCAGTTCCAAGGGTTTTCCTCCAGCTGGATTTCCATGATGCCTCCAATGTGCTCCAGCACGCCAGCAAAAGGCATCATCTTCAGCCGGTTGCCCCGCAGGTCCAGGTGAGTGAGGAGCACAAAGCGGAAGACATTGCTGGGCAGGGACAGCAGGAGGTTGTCATTGAGGATCAGCACCTTGAGCTTGTTCAGCTTGCTGAACGCCCCCGCCTCGATGGCACTGATGTAGTTGTAATCAGCCTGCAGGTACTCCAGGCTCTCCAAGCCCAGGAAGGTGTCTTCCTTCAGCACTTCCAACTTGTTGTTGTTGAGGTGCAGCCTCTTGAGGGTGCGGAGGCCGCTGAAGGCGCCCGTGCGGATCTCCTGCATGTCGTTGTTGCCCAGGTGCAGGGTCACGGCGTTGGAGTAGTTGACAAACTCATTGGGGAACAGGCGGGTCAGCGCGTTCCCATTGAGAAACAGCTGGTAGATCTTGGACGGGGGCGGCAGGAGGAGGCTGACGGTTGTAAATCCCTTGTTTTCACAATTAATGTTCAGCACGTTCTCCTTCTCCTCGCAAGGGCAGCGGCTCTTGCTGCAAATGTCTTTGGCAGGTTTGCGACTCTCTGTCCACGAGATCCCAGCCACTGTTAACAAACTGAGCAACCAAACACCCTTCAGCATCTTTATGCGCCGTCGATCCCCGCTTTGGTACCTACGGTCAAACCTTTTGAGACAGGTAAGGAGAGAAAGAAGAAATCCCCAGTGAACACTGCCGGGAGCGGAGAGAGCGGGGAGAGCGAAAGCAGGTCGGAATGCTGAGGGGGGAAGGGGAGCTGCAAGGCAGCGACTTCCAAACTCCTCTGGAATCCCCCCCACCACCACCTCCTCCTCCTCCTCCCTTCTTTTCCTCCCGGAAAGCTCCTGCGGAGCTGCTGCGGGGGAAGCCCCGTCGGGGAGCCCCCCGAACCCCGGGTGCCCAGCGCCGGGCGCTCCGCCCGATGCCCCGCACCATCCCAGCATCTCAAACCGGGGGGAACGCAACGACCGACAGCGACGGCGGCAAGCGCNCCTCGCGGGAGCGCTCGGACAGCGCCGGCAGGGCAGCGCGGGCGCCCCGAGCCGGGCAGGGCAATGAGGGAGCCAGCGGATTTACCTGGGGCCGGGGAAATTTTGGCGCCGAGTCCCTGAATCCGTGCCCTCAAAGCAGAGAGCGAGTCAAGCGGCTTCTTGGGCGAGAGGCAGGCGGCAGGCGCGCACGCACCGCACACAGCCCGCGCACATCCTCCGCGCAGAGCCGCGCAGAGCCGCGCAGAGCCGAACAGAGCCGCGCAGAGCCGCGCAGAGCCGCGCATCGCGCCTCACACAGCGCAGAGAGCGCAGGGCACAGCACAGAGAACACAGAGCACAGCACAGCAACAGCACACGGCACACGGCACATATCACACATCACAGAGCGCAGATCACACAG
The DNA here is from genome assembly GCA_013397315.1 of Donacobius atricapilla. Taxonomy (NCBI): domain Eukaryota; kingdom Metazoa; phylum Chordata; class Aves; order Passeriformes; family Mimidae; genus Donacobius; species Donacobius atricapilla. The sequence continues at coordinate 92,524 of WBMY01002452.1, read as the reverse complement.
CACAGATCACACAGCACATATCACACAGCACATATCACACAGCACAGATCACACAGCACATATCACACAGCACA